>PVIC010007995.1:0-49382 GCA_004025085.1 Thryonomys swinderianus | reverse complement strand
ACCCGATCGAAACCCTCCCGTGATGACGTCATCGTTATGTCTAATTCTCAGAATCACCCAGGCCTCCTTCCTTCTTTGCCCCATCTGCTTCTAGCCCCCTCCCCCTCCTTCCTCTGTCCCTGCCCTGGGGCAGCACATCTAAATAAGGCAGTGCTCCCCGCTGAGTCCTGCTGGGTTTCTCAGCTAGCGACCAGGGAAATTGTAGGATGAATCCGAGGAACTCTACCCGGGAAATTGTAGGATGAATACGGAGCTCCTCCCCAGGTCGGTGGAGGAGGACAGGCTCCATGGGGCAGGGGGGCTACACCCGGGGCTGCCCGAGTTAGCTGAGCAGGGGCCGGGGGCTTTGCTGGAAGTGCCCTGGGCAGCCGAGGGAGGCCCGGCTCCTGGCCTAAGGGCCTCGCCCCGCTCCTGCCTGCAGATGTGGGGGGGACAGCCACCCTCCGAGCCCAGCTGAGCCCCAGGGTCCTCACCGCCTCTGTGACCCCCCCCTTCGCTCATCTCCCCTTTTCCTTCAGTGTCACGGAGGTGTTTCTGGGACCTCTGCGCCATGGCCGTTTTTCCTGTCCCACGCTTTCCAGGAGAATGCATAAAAAACTAGGTCCGCGCTTCTGGAAACTGATGTTGACAAAGAAAATCGATGGAATTTTTATGACGCTTAAAGAAATACAGATACATGAACGAATGCTTTCGAGGTAGGGAAAATAGTATGATGATGAATAAAAACAATGCTACTTCTTGTGTAGGTGTGAGACGCACAGCAGTCACTAACCCAGACGCGGTCTGTAAGTCAGTGAATGTGGGCAAATCTAAGGAGGTGGCTACACCGAGGGGGCTTCCCGGCAGGGTGGCAGGGTGGCAGGGGCAGAGGAAGCACCGCTGTCACCACCACCTTCTCACTGCAAGTGGCACCTCCTTGTCTGTCCTCGAGGACACAGGTGGGCGGGGCTGTCATGGCTCAGCTCCCACCCCCCACCCGGCACAGGGGCTGCACAAGGGGACTGTGCAGCGGGTAGCGCGACACTGTCCAAACTGGGACACTTCAAGAGTGAAGGAGGAGGCCGGAGATTTAGCTCAGTGGTTCCAGCGCCTGCCTCGCAAGCGCAAGATCCTGAGTTCAATCCCAGTAACCACATACAATGCTGGGTGTGGTGACTCATGCCGACCTACAGTCAATACCACATACCACAGTGCCGGGCGTGGTGGCTCACGCCTGTAATCCCAGCACTCGGGAGGCTGAGACAGGATTGCTGAGTTTGAGGCTTGCCTGGGCTACATAGTGAGCCCAGGGCCAGCCTGAACTACAAAACGAGACCCTGTCTCAAAAAAAAAAAAAAAAAAAAAGAGTGAAGGAGGCTACTGGGTTGTCATCTGGGACTATCAAGCGGCAGGTGTCTCTTCTCTCTCCTCCGCGTGGCTGACGGTCAGATGGATGAGCAACTCTTCTCCAGCATGAGGCCTGGAGCTGTGACACTTGTGTTTTCCCACCTACTCTATGTCACTGTCAAGGGATTCATGGTAGCGCACACCCATGATCCCAGCGCTCTGGAAGGCTGAAGCAGGAGGATCGCAAGTCTGAGTCCAGCCTGGGCAATTTAGTGACTTAGCAAGAACTTGTCTCAAAAAAAGGAGGGTGTGCTGGGATGTAGTTCGGTGCGAAGGCCTTGGGCTCAATCACCAGGACTACCAAAAAAAGGAAAAAGAACAGTCGAGTCACGTGTGTGTGCGGTGTACAATGCCGGCTTATGGTTCCATCTCTGACTGCGTTTGTCCTGTGTTCCAGGCTCCGCCAGAGAGAAGGGCAGGCTCGGGCCCCGGTCTTGGCTCAGAGCGCCTTCCGCCGCCGGGCCTGTGCAGGGTGTGATTTCCCTTCTCTGTGGCGCTTGGTCCTCGCATTCGCCTTTACGAACACCTTTGTGGTAGGCGAGTCAGGTGAGTTAGAGAAGTCACAGAGGGCACAAGGTCACAAAGCTGCTTGTGCCAGCTCCAACTCTCAGGTGTCCGAGTCTGGGGGCCCCCAAAGCCAGAGGGCGCCGAGCCCCACTGGAGAGCCAGGCAGGGCTGCGGGGTCTGGGAAGGCTGAAGTGAAGGAGAGGGTTGGCCAGGACAGGCCAGGACCCCTCTTTCCTCTTGGACCCAGGCCCCTCTCTGCTGCGCGGTGGAGGAGTCTGGCCAGGGCTGGGACTCTGCCAGAACGGGGCTCAGCCAGGGCTCTGTAAAGGATCAGGCTGGGCACCTTCAGAGCCTGGTCTCCACCTGCCCTCCAGCGGCTGCCGGCTCTGAGAGGGAACCGGCCCAGCACAGCTCACTGGCGCCCTCTGGTGCCTTGTCTTGTGGCCTACTAGGGACCAGAGGGGCCACACACGCCTGTCCCTGAGCCAGGTGCCCAGGCGGCCCTGTACCCCAACCTAGAATTTGTCCTCCATCCAGCTGAGGTGCTTCTCACCAGGAGAAAGCCTGTGTTGGCCATGAAGCTGGACAACGGACATCAAATGGGCCTGGTCTCAGACGAGTCTGCGCACCTGGTCTTCTCAACCAGGTCTGAAGCATCGTCTCCCCACCGTGGCCCCCAAAACTGCCTGTGGGTACAACCCCATGAAGAGCGTGGGGCTCAGCGTGTTGTGACCAAAGCAACAGTAGACAGTCCACCTCCTGCAAGCTTAGCTCTTCCTGGGGAGTCCGGAAGGGAAGCCACATCCTCAGCAACACAGGTACATTTTTGCCATGATACCGCTGCCCTAGCCTTGGGGATGGGTCCTCTTCCTCTCCTCGGGCCCTTGGCATCAGCTTTGGTGACGAACTCCACTCTGCCGCCACCCCCGATGACTGGCGGGGCGAGCTCACGGCTACCACCTGTGCTGGCCTCCTCCCCCAGCCTCCATTTCCTCATCACTGTGGGGGTGGCTTCTAGGGGAGGCCCGGGAGGTGCACTGGGCTGCCGATGCCCGGGGCTCCATGACAGGGGCTGAGGCCAGAAGGCCGTCGTCTGTGACCCTGTACACAGGGAGGCCTAGAGAGGAGGGGGAGGGGAGGGGGGCAGGCACGGCTAGCCATTCAGGGCAGCCAGTTACACGCACAGGTCATCTAATGGTGACCTGGTGGCCAGGTCAGGGCGGAGACAGAAGGCAACTCGGAGCAGGAGGCAGGGAGAGGCGCCCGTAGGATGTGGCCGGAGGGCGCCCACGGGAGGGTGGGGTGGCGTCCGGGGCGAGTGGGCCCTGTGCGGGCTCCCGGGCTGAGACCTGTACCTGACTTTGGCAGTGACAGGCACTGGGGAGCTGGGCAAGGCCACTTGGAACAGTTCTGGTGCGGGGTCTGATGCCCAGTCCAGGGAAGAGGAGAACGCTTTGAGTTGGTGTGGTGTTCCTCAAACCGGTTTGTCCACACCCTTGGCATCCGTGCCCTGTGAAGGGCCTGCTGCGAGCCATGCGTGCCTGGGCCTGAAGTTGGCGAGGCCTACGTGAGGTCGCGCAGTGTCTGTGGGCACTCCCCGCTGGGTCACCCGGCTGCTGCTGGGTCGCTGGTGTTGGGGGTTGGCCCTGTCTACTCATCTGCTGCCATCCTGCCCTTGTTCAGCTCGGACAGCCCCGAGCTGTGCGCACTGGGAGGCGTGGCCACAGAAGCTCTCCCTTCTGCTCTGCCTTCTGCCTCGTTGGTCCCCTGGCATGGCTTCCTGTGCTGCTCACACTCAGAGCTTTGCACACCCAGCAGCATGTGGACACCCGCAAGCACTGGGTCTGGAGCGAGGGTTTGAGATCAGGTTCTGCCATTTACCAGCAATGTGGCCTTGGGCGGGTTGAACTCTTTGAGCCTCAGTTATCTCATCTGTGAATCGGGCATAACACTTAATGGCACTTATCTCATGGGTTTGTCAGAAGGATCAAATGAGATGGTGCAAGACCCTGCATGGGGCTCCGTTGGTGGGGGGCGATGATCACTGATGTTTTCATACCATGGGGCACTTTGCCTAGAGTGCAAACAAGTACACTGAGGGCTGCTGTCCTGCTGCCTCCTTTAATCACTCCGTGGCTTTTAGGCCATAGGGGTCGCTGACACACAAGACCCCCCACCACTTGGGGCTGGCATCCTAAGGAAGGGATCCCCACAGACCCTTCTGCACAGCGCACACCCGCCCTCCCTCCTGCCTCTGCAGACCCAGGCTGGAGAGATGAAGGCCCAGCAGGACTTTCTTCTTAGTCACCTTCGTGGCCTAAGCGGCTCCCGGAGACAGGAACAAGTCATCGTGGTCCCTGCTGACACGCTGTCCCTGGAGCAGGAAGGGGGTGCGTACGCTCATTAGGGGCAATGGCCCATCTTACAGAGGAGGAAATGGGGCCCAGGAAGGCTGAGCTGCTTTGCCCTTGGTTATGCGGCTGGTCTGCGATGGAATGATTTATAGTCAGCAAATATGTAGTGAGCCTCTGCTCTGGGCCTCCAGCTCTAGGGAGGAGAGGTAAATTCTCGGTCTTGGTGGAGCTTGTATTCTACTTAAAATGACTGAGTGATGTAAGAACACGTTGTTTTGGAGAGTAACGCGTGCCAGGCCAAAGTCGCACAACACCGTGGGTGGGTGGGTGACTAGGGAGGCCGACAGGTGGCATCAAGCTGAAGGGCCGGCCAGCGGGTGCTGCACACCCCTCCCTGGAGACCCGGGGCAGAGGCTTGAGGCGCTCCTGTCAGCAGGCTGACGGGCTCAGGAGCGAAGGGCCCCAAGCCCTCCTGGCACACAGGGTGTTCTGAGCCCAGGGCTCGAGGCATGAGGAGCCAGATGGGCCAACTTCTCCCTTCATTTCGTTTAGTTTTCTTTGCCGTGTGTGTGTGTGTGTGTGTGTGTGTGTGTGTGTGTGTATGGGGGATCGAGCTTTCATAAGGACCGACACCCACAGCCCAAGTTCACTTTGAGGCAGGGTTTTTTGCTAGACTGCTAAAGCACCCAGGCTGGGTTTGAACTTGGATCCCTCTGCCTCAGCCTCCCTGAGTGCTGTGGCCCGATCTGTTCTTTAATAGACATTATTTTTAAAAACACTTTTAGTTCATGAAAAAGGTGGGCGCGAAGTGCAGGGTGCCCAGATACCCCTGCTCCGCACGTGGGTGTGTCTGTGGCCACACTCGGCGCTGGCAGAAGTCTGGACGTTAGGGCTCGTTCTCTGTGGACTGGTGACCTGTCCCCCAGCTCCACGCCCCTGATCTTCTGCGCCCATCTGTTCACGCCACCTTCCGCATCCCTCGGCTTCACTCATCTTTTCTGTCTCATAATTTCGCCTGTTCCAGAATGTCACACCGTCGGAGTCGCGCAGCACACGACGCTGCAGGCCGAGTCCTTTCACTTGGTAATGTGTGTTTAAGGTTCCTCTGTATTCTCTGCTGTCTTGATGGTGCATCTCTTTTTGGCATTGAACCGAATTCCATTTCCTGGAAGCAGGGACTGCTTTCTGCGGTCGGTGTTTGTCCTGGTTCTTTTCCTTATCTGGTTTTCCCTCCGGTGACTTCGCCGCTTAGCCCACTCCTTCTGCGGGCTGGGGTGGAGAGGGCTGCGGACAGCGGAGGATTCTGGGCCCCAGGCTGCGTCACCTCCATCGCCCAACAGAGGGCCACGTCCTGTTCTGCTATTAGCAAGTCCCAAAGCTCTCGGGATGGTGGGAGGAACAAGATAGAAAGGATGGCTGTTCTCTCCAGACCTCTGCCCTCTGCCCTCTCCCTGGACAGGCTGGGCAGCTGACTCCATTCTTAGCTTGTGGAAGGATAAAGACGTTTCCATCCTTCAAGGAAAGCTGTTCCAGTACCTCACCCACACACAGTACCATCTCCTAGAAGACCAGAAACGGGAGAGACTGGCCCTACCACACCATCTGAGAGCAAGCAGGTAGCTCCCTCTGCTGTGGCCTCGTCGTGTGTGGGCAGCTCCTGGAGGAGGAGAGAGGATGCCGGGGCTGCCAATCTAAAGAAAAAACATTTCTGGCGATGGAGGCTGATGTCTTTGGCCAGGAAGACTGAAGCATAGCAACACATAAATGGATAAACAAAATGTAGTAAACGCGTGCAGTGGGATATTACTGAGCCTTGAAAGGGAAGGAAATTCTGACACTTGCTGCACATGTACAGTCCTTCAGGACCTCTGCTAGGTGAGACAAGCCAGACACCAGAACCCTAGTCATTTCATGACCCCACTTCTACGAAGTGCCTTACATGGTGAAGTCCCCAGAGACAAAAGGCACAGGTGCTCTTCGACCTATGATAGGGTCGCAGTTTTTGCCTCCAGTAAGCCCATTGTAAGCTGAAAAATGTGATGAGGTGAAAATGCACTGATTGTGTCGCATCTTGGGGACATCCCACTTCAGCCACGCAGTATATTATAGAGCGTCAGATCCTGGAGCTGACTGAGGGTTGTGACCATTGCTGCCACTCAGCACTGCATGAGAGGACCGGACTGCACATCGCCAGTCCAGGAGAAGGTCATAAGTCACAGTTCTAGGCGGTTTTTACTGAATGCCCATCATAAAGTAAACAAAAAAACAGTAAGGGGAAATGTGACAGCTTACTATAGGGAGAGAGGACAAACTCCTGGACCTGTTACTTATTAGAAGCATGATTTGTGTTTTCTTCTGAGGCAGCTGGGGCCTTAAAAGCTGCCTTTGCTATACATACATATATACATTCATGCATACATACATACATACATGCATGCATACATATATGCATGCATGTTTTCACTTGGGCCCACAGATATTCAAAGGGCATTTGCAGCAGAACAAAAACTTGATTTTCATATGCATCTATGTCCCTTATTACCATAAGACTTTGGATCAGACCTTCTCATTCCTGCACGTAGGCATGTTCATTTAGGGAGCGTCTGCCTAAAAGCTGGCAAAGTAAGATTGGTGAACTCTCTATATATTTACATAACCTATTTCATCTCCCTTCAAAGATAAGAAATTTACAGTGACATGTGACTCCCAGGAGCACCCAGCGTCCCCAGGCATTGCCCTAAACCCACGGTCACCGTGGACTTCCACAGAGCCTCCACAGAGCTAAAGCTGCCCCAACCAAGAAGTACCACGTTATGGAGACCAGGTTGAGCAGGAAAGACTTCTGTGGAGTCACCCTGAGAAGCCATCACTGAGATAATGATCAACCAGATGGCAGGCCTACCTCAGTCACTCTGTAGAAACCAGGCGCGTTCTTCACCAGGGTCCTGGCATGCTAGTGGGCCAGTCTGGTCTTCATCAGACTTCTGAACCCCTCAGGTCCTCTTACATCTCTTCTGGTTTTTTCTAACTTTCTAATTTTTCTTAATAGATCTGCTGACGCTTCTCACTTCTAAAATGCTCTGCTTCAGTAAGACATCAAGAATCTGCCCGGGCCAGGCCGAGGCCCCCATTTCCTCTTTAGAGGAACCTTCTCTGATTCCATCCAGTGTAAGTTGGGAACCGCCATAGAATAGGTGTGTCTAGAGCTGGGGGAAGAGTACAACGGGGAACCAATATTTAATAGGTAGAGAGTTTTGGTTTGGGATCAGGGGACGGCTCAGGAGCCGGACAGCAGTGCTATCTGCACAACGTTGTGGATATAGAATGCCACTGAGGACCTCTGGGGAGATGGCAGAGTGGTAAATAACAACACATCTACCTTTCTAAGATTTGGAAGTTATTAATAACCCGGGCTGCTGGGGATTTAGCTCAAGTGGTACTGTGCCAACCTTGGACGCACAAGGGCCCAAGTTCGATCCCCAGTGTCGCATAAAAACAAAAAATAAAAACCACCACCACCACCACCAACAAAACACTTGGGGAAGAGAAGGAGGAAGAAGGTAGATCCCTGGAGCCTAGGAAAACTCCAAAGGGAAAATTGGAGTCCACAGAGAAAGCAGAGACAGACTCAGTGCAGCAGAAGGAGGTGGTTAAGTGCAATTACTCCCTGGTTCCCAGCTCCCAGAGTGAGAGAGGAGGAACGAATCTGCAGACACTGAGGGCCAGTGGCCCCAGAGGCCTCCAGAGAGAAGCACACCTGTGGAAATGAGCAGTGGACACTGCGAGCTACAACAGCTGCCGAGTGACTCCAGCCCAAGCCTCTGCTGTGTCCTCTGGAGAGGGTTCTTGGTCTGATGCCATTTTAGGGGGGCTTGGCTGAACCCAGGATTTGGAGCTGCTGAGGGTTGGTTTCATTTCAGGGCTCCCAGTGTTAAAATTCCACAGTGACTGGGTGAGGAAGGATCGTGAGAGATGTCAAGGGTCGGGGAGCCCAGGTCAGATCGGCAAGTGACACCCAGATAGATTAATAGCTCAGGCCTAAGCCCCCAGCCAGAGGCAAGGGTCAGCCTGAACTTCTGTGGAACTGAAAGCACCAGAATTGTCACCCTGCCCATATTTCTATTGATGACTTACTGGAATGATCCAGAATAGATCCCAGCTCTGTCTGCTTCCTTTGTCTACCAGGGACACTGGAAGATAACCACAGGCTTGAAATCACAGAGAAATCTTTTTCCCTTTGATTTTTTTTCCTTGATGGTTTGCATTTGCTTTTTCATAAGTGTGTTTATTGTTTTTCAGTTTTTTTTGTTTTGTTCTTGCTTTTATTTTTTCCTTCTTTCACTCCTGTCTTCTACACTTGTTTCCTGAAGCTTTTTCAATCTTTCTTTGTCCTTCAGGCCTGCTTCTAATCTCCTTCTATTCTTTTATTTCCCTATTTTTTTTTCCCATATGCCCTTCAAATTTTCTTCCTGGAAAGTAAAATCACTTGACTGAGGTGATATTTACTATATATAGTTTTCTGACTTGTTCTAGATTTTGTTACATAACTGTAAATCTTATACCTATGGTTAAAGGTGGCAAATTAACAGTTATCATAGTTTGT
Organism: Thryonomys swinderianus; assembly: GCA_004025085.1. NCBI lineage: Eukaryota > Metazoa > Chordata > Mammalia > Rodentia > Thryonomyidae > Thryonomys > Thryonomys swinderianus. The sequence continues at coordinate 40,532 of PVIC010007995.1, read as the reverse complement.
CATTTTCTAGGCTGTGCTTGACGCTATTGTTATTTGTAACAGTACTACTTTAGCCAAGGTGACATAGTTGTGATCAGCTATTTTCCCTCATATGCTGATACGGAGGTTATCTGGAGTCATAAACAATATCATAGTCCAGTACCAAAGAACCAGATGCTGGGACAAACAGGCAGTAACCTCTCAACCCTAATACATTGAAGAGACAAGATCTTGGGACAGATTTAAAAGCAAAAACTCAGCTCTAATTAGAAAATGCCTCTAAGAACAATCATTTCCTAAGGAGGTCTTGATACTGGTAATAAAACTACCTGCCCCAAGCAATTCAGAAGTGTCAATGCAATTGCTTCTTGGCCTTTTGGCTAAGATCAAGTATAGAAGTGTCAATGCAGAAAACAAATAGAAAATATAAATGGAGGGAACACAGAAGCAAGATGCAACCCCAGACTTTCAGCTCACAGAAAGGCAAATCCGGGGGGTAGGGAAGATTGAGATGAAAAAAATCAAGTCACCTAGCTGAACTTTCTGAAATGATAGCAGTGGAAGTAACAAAGCGGAGATGAATGAGTCTGTAGAAAAAATCGGAAATAATTATAAAGATAACTAAAGAGATGGTAACAATAATGGACATAAGGAATCTGGAGTCCATGCAGATAAAAAATAAGTAGAAGAGCTTAGGAAAGGGATGGGAACCATGCACATCAAGCATAGGAAAGAGCTGAATTCTATCAGATATCTGGAAAATTAGTCTACTAAAAGTATATGCAGCAGAATCAACCAATGTGAAGATAGAATATTAGATCTGACAGACAGGTTTGCAGTTAGCAATCATTAAATAAAAGACTTTAAACATAGCAAGGGACCATGAAAAATCAATCCAACAGCTGCTAGATGATACGAGGAAGAATAACATAAAATTAATTAGAATTAATGAAAACTCAGAAGATAGCATTTTAAAAAAAACCTATTCATGGAGATAATAGCAGCAAACTCCTCAAGTATGGAAAAATAATTTGACATACAGAAAAATGAGGCATATAGAACTTTATATAGCCATGATCAGGAAAAAAAACTACACCAAGGCCAATAATAGTCAAGATTCTAGAAACTCAGCATGAGAACAGAATATTAAAAACTGTTAGAGAAAAAGAAACAGGTCACCTATAAAGAAAAATCCATAAGAATCACAGTAGACTTTGCAACACAAACACAGAAGGAGAGTTTGGAGTGAAATATTTCAAGCCCTAAAAGAAAAGAACCTACAACCAAGACTGATGTACCTTACAAAGGTATCTTTCCACACTGATGGAGAAATGAGATTCTTCCATAATAAAGAGCATCTGAAGAAATTCATGGCCACTGAACCAGCATGCTGTTTCGAGGGATATTCTAGAAAAAGACAATATAGACAACAGTTCCACAAATCCTAATAGAACGAATCTACCAGACAGGGCAAGCAATCAAACAGAGGGGAAAGAAAGGGAACAACAACAGGAAAATAACATGACAAGTATAAGTCCATATATATCAGCTTTAACAATCAGCTTAAATGATCTCCAGTCAAAAGAAACATATTGGCAGAATGGCTCAAGAAGCAAAATCCAACAAATGGTGCATGCAGGAAACACATTTAACTCAAAAAGGAATTCACAGACTGAAGGTTAAAGGATGAAAACCAGTACATCATGTGACAGGAACCCGGAAAAAAGCAAGCATAGCTATTCTATTGCAGACGAAGTGTATTTCAAGCCAAGACTGATCAGAGAGACAAAGAAGGTCACTATATACTTGTCAGAGAAAGGGTAACAATCATGCATATATATGCACCAAATACCAGCCTACCCAACTATGTAAGATCCAATTGAGATGTCCAAATGGTAAGTTTTATGTGTATTTTACTACAATACATTTTTAAGGAAAAGATCAAAAACTTAAAAACAATCAAAGTGCACAGAGAGATTCTGTCATAACTGGCAGTCACCGGGTGACTTGGAGACTCTCGCTCTTGTGCAATACTTCGTGGGTAGAGATCATGTTCCTTGGCACAGCACGAACCTCAGATGGAAAGAGTGGCATGGGTGCCGAACAGGTGAACCTCAGCTTCCTCAGATATGAATTGAGGAGGTAACACTTGTTAACCTACCTCCGGAGCTCTCGTGGGGACCAGTGAGATGATACCTACGATAGTCCTTAGCAAATTCTGAAGCGCTCCATGCTGCTAAGGGGGTATTCGCTTTGTAGTTGCTGTTGCTACTTAAGTCATGGGCTCCATTTGGAGACAGCTCCAATTGCTAGAGAGTTCTGGCAGGCTTACAGGGTAGTGCAGGCTTCTCTGGTATTGCCTCACCTCTTAGGTGTGGTTTGGTACATGCTCACACTCATTCTCTTTCCCACCCCTTGCTCCCTTGCCAGTGGGAATCTCCTGTCTACATCTAAGAGCTAAGATGGCACCTCTTGTGAGAAACCTTCCCCAATACCTCCCTCCCCACACGCCTGAGCCGCACGGTCTTGGGAGCTGTAGACTGCAATGAATATACAAATATCGAAAGATCCAGGTTTGTTCTCATTTACCATCCAGGTGACCTTGGCAAAATGTTTAGCCTCATTGGACCTTGTCATTTCCTGTAAATTAATGGTAATAAATTAACCAGATGGTAATGAAGATTAAATAATACAACCCACAGGGCTCATACAAGTAGGCTGCAGAAATATCTTTCTTTTGACTTTCCATAGCGTTTTATCTGAACTTTTAGTCTGGTATTTTAGGCATTTGTGCCATTTGTTCATGCATTTAACAGACATTAATTGAATAGGAAGGCAGTGCATGTTAGGAAAACTAAGAGTGTGAATGGGGAATGCGTTGCTATTTTACTTAGGGTAGCTAAGACACACCGTAATGATAAAGCAAAGCATGAGCAGAGAGCTGAGGGAGTGAACCGCATGGTTATCAGAGAAGATACGCGGAGAAATGTAAAGTCTCTGAGGCAGGATCCTGCCAGGACATTTCCCCCCTTAACCGGCAGGGAGCCTGTGAAAAGTGGGCTGAGCAGAAAAGCAAAAGAAGTCGTATAGCTTTCAAAGTAGCAAGAGTGGAAATGGGGAAATCAGCTTGTAGGTTGTGTAGTAACTCAGGTGGGAGATGATAGCACTCTGTCTCCCTGCGCCAAATAGAGACACAAAAAACAATCAGAGTGGGACCACGATCCCCGCACTGAGGGGCTGACGCAGGAGGAGCACAAGTTTGAGTCTAGCTTCAGCTTGTTAGCGCCTTGTCTCAGAAAAAGAAAAAGTAAAGCATGTTGTAATGCTGGATATATTCTGAACACGTTTTTACTCAAGGGTAGAGCTAAGGCTTTTCACTAAGAATTCTCAGTCCTGCTTCTGGAGGGCTGGGCAAATCCAGGCAGAAGGCAGGAGCGAGGGGAGAGGGAGTGACCAGCAGTGTGTGTGTACTGTCCACCTCGCCATTTTCTGATTTTCGTGTTCTTCATTTGTTTCTAATGATCCATGTTTCTCTCCTGCATCATTTTACTTCAGCCTGAGAGCTTTCTTTAGCATTTTTATACTGGATGTAGGCTAATTTTGAACTCCCCTCCCTTTATTAAGGATTTGAACACTTTTTATTTTCCCCTGGTACCAGGGATTGAACTCGGGCCCTTGTGCATCCAAAGTTGTTGTGGTACCACTTGAGCTAAAAAATCCCCAGGCCTTAGGATTGGAACACTTTACTGAGAACACAAATAAGGACTCTGGCTTAACACTATGAGCTAGAGGGGAAGAGGGACACGTGCAGATGTACTTGAAATATGCAAAAGGTATGAAGGATAATATTCAGAACCCGAGCAAAAGCTTCTCACCAATGCCCTGGACAGTGGCCACATAGGCTGTTTTCATTGGCAGTAGTTCCGCCAGGTCCGTGTGTCGCTCTTGGTAGTTTCCATGGATCTGTAGCATGTTGAAGGCCCAGTGGCTCTGTAGTTTGTAGCACAGGCCAGGTGTTTAATGTACTTTTAGTGGAAGTAGCTAAATACCATCCTACAGAACATAAATGCAAACAAATAAAAATAGGCCCAAAGAAGTGACCAGCTTAGAATCCCAGCTGACCCTCAGCAATATATCCATTCAATAAAGTCCTTAGTCTCAAAATAAATCCACTGGACACTCAGGACAGAACAGTGGCCTCCTGAATGCAAGCTTTCTTTTTATTGTGATCTAATCAGACCACCAACATGCCACGCTTCAAATGAACTACCTGTTCCTGTTTTCACAGGGTGTGACCCAGTGCCATAGGTAAACTTTCTCTACCCATAGCAACAGTACAATCATCTGCCCTGGCAGCAAAGGAAATTAATTTCTGGTGACCATCAAAGGAACTCCATAGAGCATACGTTCTGCTAAAAATAAAAATGATCACTGCATTTGTGGGTCTCACAGCACCCAAAATATACCTAAGTGGGGGCACATTAACAAGTAATACTAGGTCCTTGCTGAAAGCTCAGTTGTAAACTAAAGGACTCCACCCATGGATCCCTGTTGTGCATGTTGGCTGAAGGAAGGGGAGGGTCCATCGGATGGCCTGGTCTTGAGAGCAGAACAGAAGCATCTCATTGGTGAGATGATAAAAGAGGAGGCAAGGTGCCATCTTTTTTTTTTTTTTTTTGCAGTACCAAGGATTGAACTTGTGACCTTGTACTTGCCAGGCAGGCCCAGCAGCTCTGTAGGGTGTGATCCTCGGTGCGATGCCTGTGTGAGCACAGTGATGATGTCACTGTATTTTTGCCGTGGAAATCAGATATCTTACATAGTCATCTTAGGGACAAGATCAGGTTGTTTCCTTTCTTCAGCTTCTGACCTAGAACTAGGAGGCAGGAGAAAAAACTACTGCTGGTTCCCGGCTGTAAGGCAAGCGGTCCCTCCTGGTCGGTGGGCCCCGTCTCTGGGTTGAGGGTGCTGTGTTATGACACATGTTCCTCATTTAATGACTGCATTCAGGTCTTGCGAACAGTTTAACTTAATTGGCCGCTAAACGAGGAATTGTATGTAGTATGTACACTGCAATATTCAGAACATACAAATGGCCAAGGGAAACTCCAATGTGACGGCTTTGCTTTTATTGGCATGACTCTTACATGTGGGACTGTAATGTATAACAACGTAAAGTGCATGAAGCTATAGTCCTGGGCTATCCCATCAACAAAAATTATAGTACTGCACAGACAAGGTGTACTGTCCACAAGAGACACTGAGGCTGTCCCAGTGTCTGAGCTGTACCAAAAAAAAAAGGACAGGTCAGGAGCCTGAGCAGTGGACGGTCAGTCCAAATGGTCCTTCAACAGCTAGGTCATTAAATGAGGAATATCTGCCCCGTACAGACGACTGCAGACGTGTTATCAGGAGAAGCTGCTCCTTCCGGTGGCTCCTCACTTGGGCTCAACAGCAACCCTGTTGTCCCTGTGTCTCTTCCTCCCGCCCTGGCACAGCCTCTGGCCTCTGACAGAGTGGTTCCTGGGCTTTGCAGCCTGCTAGCCCCTTCCTCCTTGCCTAGGCGCAAGCGGGTGATTTCCATTTTCTTTTTTGCAGAAATATCTTTATTTTACCTTCATTTTGAAGGTCATTTTTGCTGGATCAAGAATTGTGGGCAGAAACCTTTTGGTTTTGGGCCTTAAACAGCATTGGCTTCTGGCCTCCCTTACTTTGGACAAGAAGTCAGCCATGATTTGAATCTTTTTCTCTGGCTGCTTTTAGCTTTGGTTTGTAGCCATTTGACTGTCGCGTGCTTAGGAGAGTTCTCTTTGTACTTACCCTTCCTGAGTGTTCTTCAATCTGTAAATGCATGAATTTTACAGATATTTTGCTATTCAAGTTTTTTTTCTCTGTTTTGTATTTGGTCCTCTTTCCCTTCTGGATTACAACTGTATATGTTAGGGGCCAGGGATTTAGCTCAGTTGTTCCAGTGTCTCCCTGGCAAGCGCAAGGTCCTGAGTTGGATCCCCAGTGCCACATACCACAATGCCAGGCATGGTGGCTCACGCCTGTAATCCCAGCACTTGAGAGGCAGAAGCAGGAGGATTGCTATGAGTTTGAGGCCAGCTGGGACTACGTAATGAGTTCAGGGCCAGCCTGAATGACAAAGTGAGATCCAGTCTCAAAAACATAAAACAAAAAACAAAAAACAAAACCCCCCCAAAACCCAAAACTGTGTATGTTAGGTATATACATACATACTGTTTTGGAGGCTTTTGGGGTTCTTTTTTTTTTTTTCCTTCCTGGAAGGGTAGACTGGGGATGAATCCAGGGTCTTGTGTATTCCAGGCAAATGCTCTACTGCTGAGCCACATCCTTGGGCCTCTTTTTCTTACCTTTGCCCAACTTTTTCCTCTGTGTTCATTTTTAACTTTTAGTTTTGTTTTTTAGAGACAGAGTCTTGCTAGGCAGTTCTTGAACTGTATAGCCGAGGCTGGCCTAAACTCAAGGGGATCCTCTTGCCTCAGCCTCCTGAGTGTTGGGATTACAGAACTACTCCACCATGCCCAGTTTCTCTTTGTTCTTTAGACTGAAGACTTTATACTGATCTAACTTCAAGCTTGTTGCCTCTTTATTATCTCCTTTCAGTTCTAAACTAATCTGGATGATTTTTTATTTCAAATATATGTTTTTTAGCTTCGAAGATAGTCAAAGTTTCTTTTAAACAAAGTTGATTTCTTCACTGAAGTTCCCTATCTTTTCATTTGTAATGGATGTATCATCTTTAATCTCACAAAGATTAGTTATACTAGCTCCTTTAAAATTATGCTCTGCCAGTTCCAACATCTGAGCCACCTTAAGGTCATTTCTAGACGCTCACTGTCTTTTCTTTTAAGGATGGCAAAGCTTTTTATAAATAAGGAGGCTAAGAGAGGAAGAAGGGAGGAAAAGGGAATGGGAAAAAAGAGGAAATGAAGTATATTATAAACAGGTTCAGATACCCTATGATAAATGTTATCATTGTGTATATTGTCAATAAATTGATTGAGGCTTAAATATAGGAGAAAAAAGCCCCTAAGGTCCATGCCAAAGGAAAAAAAAATGGGCAGCATTGTCCATTTTTTCATATGTTGAATAATTTTAGCTATTCTGGACATTATGAGTGTTTATCTCTGGAGACCTGGGTTCTCTGAGTTAGCTCCTGGAAATGCTGACTTTGTTTTTTCTCAGCTGGCAATTGGCTTGGTTGGGTCAGACTGTAAACTGTCTCCTGGGCGACTGTCAAACCTAAGTTCAGTTTGTTTGTCATTTTATAGGATGATTGAGCCCATCTCGTGATCCAGAAGCTCAGACAGAATCTATACACGGAACATGGGGCTTTTCTTCTCATGTGTCCCCCTCATTTTCCAAAGGTCATGGTGGCCTCAAAGCCTGTCCTTTGATTCTTCCTGCCAAAATGACTGAAGGTTTTCTGTCATCTCTTCAGGTGCTCTGTCTGACCTAGTGTCCTGCTAAACATCCTTTGAAACTGGGAGGCCCCTTGCAAGCCTTCCCTTTCTCCAAGCATCAGTTCCCCTCCAGGAACTTTTTGCTTTGGTTCACTCTGTAGGGCCTGTGGTTTACACTTTGCTCTGAGTGTAGAGTTGTTGTTTGCAGGGGTTTGTGCATTAGGAGTTGACTGGACTGCCCCAGCCCCAGAACTGCCAGCTCTGTTTTGGACACAGTAAGTTTGAGATATTTGATAGACTTTGAAATGAAGATGTTTCTAACTACTTGGATGGAGCCTAGAAGCCTGGAGAGAACTCATTTAACCTTTGGCAGGGTGTAGATGCTTCATCAGGTCCTGGGAGGAGATAAACATCTCCTATGATATGAGTGCAGAGATATAAGAGAAACAGGTCAGAACCAAGACCTTTGTGCCCCAGTGTTTAAAGATCAGTATGGTGAAGAAGAATTAGCAAAGTAGGTCAAGAAAGAACAGATAATGAAGGAGGAGAAAAGCCACTAAACCTTGTTTTAAAGTCCAAGGGAAGAGGGCATTTCAAGAAAACAGTAAGGGGCCAGAGATTTAGCTCAGTGGTTCCGGTGCCTCCCTCGCAAGTGCAAGGTCCTGAGTTCAATCCCCAGTAACCACATAGAATGCTGGGCGTGGTGACTCATGCCTGTAATCCTAGCACTCGGGAGGCAGAGACGGGAGGCTTGCTAAGTTCGAGGTTTGCCTGGGCTACATAGTGAGCTCAAGGCCAGCCTGAACTGCAAAGCGAGACCCTGTCTCAAAAAAAAAAGAGTAGGGACTGGGGATTTAGCTCAGTGATTCCAGCTTCTTCCTGGAAAGTGCAAGATCCTGAGTTTGATCTCCGGGTACCACACACCACAATGTCAGGTATAGTAGCTCATGCTTATAATGCTGTGAGTTTGAGGCTTGCCTGGGCTACATAATGAGTTCAGGGCTGGCCTGAACTACAAAGTGAGATCCTGTTTCAAAAAAAAAAAGAAAAGGAAAGAAAGGAAAGGAAAGGAAAGGAAAAGAAAAGAAAAGAAAGGAAAAGTAGAGTGGCCAACCTGTACCAAATACTGCTGATAGCTTATATAATGTGTAGAGTAGAAACTAACTGCTGGTTTAAACCATGAGGGTCCTTGGTGTTAACTCGGAAATTGTTTTGTTCTGGTGGTAGAGAGGGAACCTGCTGAAACAGACAGTCAAATCCAGGAACATGGAGAAAATTTTTCAATTAATCTCAACATCAAATTAAACAGAAAAAATGAGGTTGAAGCTGGAGAGAGTTATTACGTCGAGAGGTTTTATCTTGATTTTTGCTCTTGGGAAAATTATACCTTGTAAACTGAGGGAAGGAGGGATAGAGATGGAATTGTGGGCGGGGTGTGGGAGAGTCCAGGACCCTTCGCGCAGCAGGGAGTGGGCCTTACAGGACTGACAGGCAGCCGACTTACAGCAAGTGACAGAGGCGCCCCTTTCATCCAGCACTCGGGTGATCTTAGCGGAGAGGGGCCAAGGGACTGAGATGGAGGATCCAGGCTCCAGAGGCGCGGAAGCCTCTGGCTCCATCCCGTGGCGGAGCAAGGAGTGAAGGCCAGGTGGAAGCGTTGTGGCTGGTGGCTGTCATGGGGAGAGGGTATGTGAATGAACGCGGGACACGCAGGCCTCGTTAAAGACCGACAGCATCTCTCGGAGATAAGTCCGGGCTCTCCCCCTGCCCTCCGCCGCTGCCTCGTTGCCTGGAAGATGAGAGTGGTGCCTCCCTGGGCGTCACCAGGGTCCGCTCGAGACTGTGATCCTCGCTCCTTCCTACGCTGGTTATACCAACCCGGTGGATTTCACAACCCACGAATGAGTTCTGACCTGTAGTTTGGAAAACACCACTTAAACCGCTTTGATGGTCAGCCCAGGGCGGCTCATTCTCACCGGGTGACGATCAGCACAGGGGTCCCGAGAACCTCCGCGGCGGCTGATGATCTCTGCATAGCTCTTCCCTGATCAGCCTGTGTGGACTTTAGGGGGGCTGGAAATGTACAGTTCATCCCGCTTGTCCTGACCTCGAACAGAGGCACCTCTGCAGAGACCTGCAGCGCCCGGCTCCACCCATTCCTGGGTTTCCCCCTCAGTCCTGTGGGGCCCTGAAGTTAAACTGCTCGAATCACAGACTGTCCCGGGCAAAGGGACGCGGGCCTCGTTTGACACGACCCTCCCTGCGGTGTGTCTCAGTGGCTGCCGGTTTCTGCTTGCCTCGCTCCAGCGAGAGAGAGCTCCTCACCTAGCAAGGCGGCCCCTTTCATCTCTGCACGATGACTTGGCAAAATCTGTGCTCCGTGGCTTCCATTTGTGAGTTTTTGTCTCAGAACTACAGAGACAGTGTGTGCACCTGGAAGGTTTCGGCCTCTCCTGGGCTCAGGAGAGCGACACCGTCTGGCTCCTCTTCCTGCCTCTGCGTCCCCGGGCCGGTCAGTCTTGTGTAGTGGGTCAGCTGGCCTTTCATCTCTAGCTTCCTGTCCTCCTGATAAAACAGGTTTCCAGCAAGTTGATTAATGTTTCTGTGGAAACACTGCGCTCAGAGTTAGACACAAAGCTCCCCACGCAGAGAACACGGGGAGCTCACCCTCGTGACCTGGCTCGGCTGCTAACGACGTGGCCGGAATTAGTAACAACCCACATCAGAGCGCACAGTGGCGATGGCACGCACAAATGGGGGTGGGTAGGTGGGACCCCAGCTCCAGAGCAGACTCCTCTGGGGTAAATTCAAGCAGCCCCTGAAGGAATCAGGCCTACACAGGTAGACACAGCCTGTCTGGGAAGAGCTAGACACCCCAGTGTACCAGGGAGAACCAGGCTCAGATCGCTGCCGGCCGGGCAAGACGGTATCTGGAAAGAGACCCTTAACATCCCCGGCAGGGAGAAAGGGGAGCAGAGGGTCACTGCAATGAGCTTGGGGACTCCCACTCTGCCCAAGGGAAGGAGTTTTTCCTCCAGTCAAGCCAGCTATGGCCAAGCGGGAGTGTGGGCTCTGCCGCTTCTAGATCATGTACGTTTTCAAAAGAAGCCAGAACTCGTGTTCTGCCCATGGAATCATCCCACTTAAACACCAACACGCTACTGCAGGAGCCGGCAGTGGCTGTGTCAGTGAGATCCTGACGCCCTCAGCGTCCCTGCGGGTCTCTGTTCCGGCCCCTCAGGGCTGGGAGGCTGGGTCGTGGGGGAAATGGCAGCCCCCTGGGAAGAGCTGGAGTCACATGAGACTGTGTGTTTCCCCCGTAGAAGGAGAGAGCAGCTGGGCCTCGACTTTGGAGTTGTGGAAAGCTTGGGGGGCTGTGGGGCCACCAGCAGGGCAGCTGCCTACCTGGGCCAGGGAGTGGCCTCTGTCTGCTCAGCCTCCAGCTTCCGAAGTGGCTTCCACCTCTCTTCCCACTGGCTCTTTGCTGGTCTGTTTGCAAAGCAGTGCACAGAAAGATCCTTTTGTATAGTTTTAGGTAGAAAAAACCCACAGGTGGGGAAAATGTAGTAGTTTACTGTAAAAGTTCACCATAATACAGTCACGGGACCCACAAAATCATGGACTCCTACGGGAGAAAAGGGCTTCGAGTCTGTAAGCCAGAGGAGGAAAACGGAAGCAGACGGTGACTTGCCTGCTGTCCGGCTGCTGGTTCACAGGCTCCTCTGCAATATCAGGTAATCTGGTGTCTCAGAACAATAAATCGCGGCTTCTTCTTACTCCATTCCACCCACCCACACGCAGAATCAGCCACTGTGGAGATAACACGGTATTTTATGTAAATACCACGCCAGGCTTCCTGTCTTCCTTGTTTTTAGAATCTAAATCTTGAGCTGAATAAGGTGGACCATGTCTGTGATCCCAGCACATGAGAAACTGAGGCAGGGAGATACCAAGTTCAAGGCCAGTCTGAGTTACTTAGGGAATTTAAGGCCAGCCTGGACTATGTTGTGAGACTTTGTTTCAAAAAACAACATAAAAAAAAAAAAGAATCCCAATTTTGGCTGGACGTTGTTTAACAGCATGCTCGGGGAAGGTGGCCCTAGGAGAGGGGTCGTGCTGAGTGTAAGCCAGCTTTGGTGATCCTGTCCTGCTTTGCCAATTAAGGGACTGGGGGAAGCCATGGGACCCAGTTCCGCCCAGGGAGAACTGAGAAATTGGCTGGAGACCCCTAGAAGTGATTTTTCTCTCTGATGAAACAGAAAGGCCCACTCAAAAAGAAAGTTCTGCATTTTCTTCCTATCTTTGGACACCATTTTCACTATTATGTGCAAATGTGATGTCTGGAGGTATGGCAGCCACTTTATAGTCATGAAGGAAAGCAAAGAGAATCTTTAACATGTGTGAAGTTGGAACAGATGTTTTATGATAACAATAAAGGGACAAAGAAGAAAAATACCTAGGCACAAAGCCACATAAATCAAAACCTCCCAGAAAGTCAGGACCAAAGCTGGGCTAACATCGGGCCCTTGAACGCTTTCTCCCACCCTAGAAAGGAGGAAATAACAAGGACACTTGGAGTGGAAAGTGAGAGTGCCCAGAGGTGAGGGGAAGGGGAGATGCAGGGTCCCTGGAGAGGTGCAGGACAGTCGCCGAGCCCCTCCGGTCCACGGGAGCTCTGTGGCAGTGCAGGCGCCTCCTCGGGGATCAGCCTCTCACCAGTTCACTGAGTCGCATTCCTGTTTCTTAGAATGCTAGCTTTGGGCCGGATCTGACAGAAAGGAGCAAAACCCAGGCAGGCTGCCATTTTGGTGCTTTCTAGACCGGCAGAGCACTCACACCATCACTGACAGGAAGCAAAGGAGGCTAGTGAGGCCCCGGGGGGACAGGGCAGGCAGCGAGGGCCTGGGGGTTCAGAGACACAGGGTGGTCTGCGAGAGCTTCATGAGGGAACGGGCAGGAAGAGGTCAGGCTCCAATGACAGAGGCCTGCGCCGGGCGGGACCAGGAAGTTGGATGTCAGGAGGAGTCACCGCTTTACTTGTCAATGTGCAATCACTGACAGTAGTTTAGATTCTAGGCCGTGGTCTATATCCTAATTCACATCCTCAATCGTTTCACCACTGTTTATTGAGGGGCTTCTTTGTGCTAGTAGCTGCCGACAGTGGAACTATAAAGAGGTAACGTGCTTGAAGAGCTCTGTGCCTGTCCAGAGACCCATGACGCCTCGAAGGCGGAGAATCAATGCTCTTCGGGGACTCTGTGGACACAGGGTGCTACCAGGTCTGGCAGGGGGGGACACCAAGAAGGTCAGGGGAGTGGCAGGGTGGCTCTGCTGGGACGGAAGGTGCATTTTCTAAGGTAAAGAGAAAAATAAAAGAGAGAATAAGAAGTAAGGAGATAGATCTTTTTCCAATGGGGAGGGGATCAAGAGGTAGAAGAGAGAGGAGGGAGAGGAGAAGAAGGGAATGAAGAAAGAACCGAGACGAGTTATATACACGTACGAAAGGGGAATGCGGTCACTGTGTGAAAGGATTTTATAGAAGGAAGGAAAGTGACCCAAATGGGAAAGAAGGGAGGTGTTTTCTGCCGAGAAGTCCCGCGTGGGAAGAGGGGCCTGAGGCGAGGCTGTGGGCACGTGGTGTACGCGGCCGTGGAGCCCAGTGCGGGGCGTCGGGTCCACCCCTCGGCTGGGGGGGTGAGGAGGGCGCTGCCGTGGGCCGTGTGTCGGCTCTGTGGACGCCTGTGCGTCGCGCCTCCTACTGTCTGAGAAGGACGGGCAAGGGGTGGCGCCAGGTGGGCTCGGGAGCTGGGACCATCAGTGTTCGGTCTCGAAGGGACAGAGGCAGCCGTGTGAGGCCACGGCAGCGGGGGACTTGGGGGCTTTGCTTCTCTCCTTGGTCTCAGTGGGACTCTGACCAGATGGGTACAGGCGCTGCCCGATGATGCCAACGGGACAAGGCGGTGGCACTGCTTGCGTGATTTCACAGCCACCCCCCAGGCTTCAGCTCTCTTGCTTCCCGCCCCGCAGACAGTCTGGAGAAGAGGGGACCTGGCAGGGGGTGAGTCCCTGGTGAAGGCTGGGCTTACAGAAATGCCAGTTCCTGCAGAGACAAGAAGCTAAAGCCAGTCGTTTGGTTACGTACTGGCCCGTACACTTTGTCTTTTCTTGCTTTCAAAAAGAAAAATTACATCTCAGTGGAAACGTTTAAATAATATAGAAAACTACAAAGTCACAAAAGGTTCCCTCCTTGTTCCTTTAAGTCTCCTCCAGGTCTGCCTCCCCGCAGGGAACACAAGTGGCAGGAAGTCCTTCCGGAGCGTTTTCTCTGGACCTACAAAAACACAGAGAGCGCCTGATTCTCACTGACTCTTCTCCTTTTCTTCACAAAGAATCATCCTGCTCACACAGTTCTAAACATTACTGCAAAGAAGAAAAACATCAGTGACATTGCTGTAGATCTCTCCCCACGTCAGGACTTGTAGAGTCGCCTCACAGTCCTTGGACAGCACTCAGTTTCCTTAGCTCTGAGGCAGCCGAGCTGGTGAGGCTGGATTTGTGGGGTTTTGGGGTTGTCTGCTTCTTTGGGCATGTTGAGGGTCACCTGCACTCAGCCAGGTGCTCCCCTCCACACGGTCCCGGTGCAGGAGGGCTGAAGGGTCAGGGAGGGCCAGTGTGATCTCATGTGTTGGCACAAGCCACGAGATAAGGTGTCGCCCTGGTCTTGGGGTCAGAAGGCCAGAGTAGGCGGCAAGGCCTCTGGTTGGCTTGGGGACAGTTCCAGCCACCGGGAAGTGTTTCTTCCCAGGACAGGTTTATCCTCATTTTCTTTTGACACAGCTTTTCAATATAAAAGAGGCACAAAGACGAGTCTCGGCATTCAAGGTTTCGGTCACCTATAACAGGTGGCTGATTAGGGTACTATCAGAGAGATCAGGAATGTTGTAGAACTTCAAAAGAGCTGAGATTGGGGGCCTGTGAGACGAACCTAGAAACAACAGTAAGTGTTCCCGAGGCGCTCAGAGAGCCTGGCATGTTTCATCCTTATAAGAGAATCGTTCCCTCTTTTCATAGATGCGCAGAGGGAGTTCCCTGGGGGCGCTCTTGGAGAAGTGCCCAGGCAAAGCCCCTGTGGCACTGCAGACGGGCAGGGTTTGGCATAACTGGGGGTGGATGTGCCAGACGAGGAAGGGAGGAAGGCTGGCAGCCCTGGGCACAGAGGCAGCGGTGCCGGGACTGCGTGCCACTCCAGGGGAGTCTTCCGAGGGAAGCCGTGTGGGAAGCTGCGGGTCCTGTGAGGAGGGGCCTCAGGGATCACAGGGCGAGGGCAGGTGGGGGCAGCTGGCAGCGTGCAGGGGACGCCCTGACAGAGAAAGGAAGTCAGGACAGAGGAGGGGCGAAGCCCATGGAAGTGATACGGGGAGCGGGGCATGTGGAAAATGTGGGAGGGCACGAGTCACCTCCCTCTGTGGGCAGTGGTGTGTTGTCAGAGAGCGGCGTCCAGAGGCGCTGGCCCTCGCTGAGGGTAGCAGGTGGCCCTTGGGGGAAGCCAGCAGTGCCTGCTGACTGTGAGGGTTCCGGGAGGCCAGCTACATGGGTGTCAGGAAGAGGCACAGAGTGGCTCGCACTCGGGTCTGGTTGAGGTGAGAAGTGATTCTTGGTTGCTGTGACCGATGGGGGCACGTGAAGGGGCAGGGTCTGTGACAAGTTCAGGCTCTGCACTATTCTTGTAGCTTTGGCTGTACGTGCCGTGATCGTGTGGTCCCTTCCCTGTGGTCTAGGCTGACGGTACCCAGACTCCCCAGGGCGCCCTCTAGGGATCTAGGGTTGGCCACGGCCTGGGCCTGGGTCCGCAGAGCCAGATGGCAGCCACGGGGCCCGGGAGTCCCTGCCCCGCCCCGGGACCTCCAGCCCGTGCCCACATCTGCTCACAGTGGCCCTCTCTGCTTTTACCTGGGTTCTGGAACTCAACTCTTGTTGCAGACTGAGCAGCACCATGTTTCCTGTCTTTTTTGTTTCCCTATTAACACCAAAGTGGGGTTGGCTCACAGAAGGCCTGACGAGCAGTAGATGCCTTCTACCCACACCCGGGCCCCATGGCTCCGGCGTGTGACCCTAAAACACTCAGGGGGAGAGATGGCAGGAGATAAAAATGCCCCCACCATGTCTGTCAGAATGAGTCAGCCTGGAAGGGCTTGGTGATGATGCAGCCTTGTGTTGTACCAACGGGTGAACAGAGGCCTGGACGGGCCATGCCGACCACGGCTCTGGGGACCCCTGTGCTGAAGTCCCACATTCCAGGCCTCACTTCCTCAACTTCTACCGTTCTCCCCGCCGCTCTCCAGAAATACTCTTCTCTCCTTTCACTCCTGCGGCTAGTTCCTCCCCTGCATGCAGGCCTTTCCTCCTCTGTTCGGCCTCGACCTGAGAGCTCTTCAGGCCGCCGCTGTCGGCCTGTTCTTTTCCTCTCAGGTGTCTGCAGCGCAGCGTGTGTGACCACATGGGACTCTCGCGTGGCCCTGGCCTGAAACTCCCTCCTGAGTTTCTGACTTGCTCCCAGCTGCCTCTGCGGCCTCTTGAGCACGTGTCCTAAGGCGCCACATGCTCCAGGTAGCCAAGACTGATATCTCTCCTCCCGTTTACACTCCATCCGTTTGCTTCGGGAACCTCTTCACCCACTGCCCCCAGCTCTGCCGCCCCGGGCTCCTCTGTCTCCTGAGTAGTGGCAACAGCTGCCTGGGGGGCTCCCCACTGGCCCCTGGCCTCCCCACCACCCATCCTCCCTACTGCTCGTCAACTTTGAAAAACGCGAGGCATCTCCTTTCCCTCTGACAACCGTTCATCGGCTTCTGGCTTCTGTTCTGTCTTGGGATGTCGGGCCAAGTGTTACCCAGACGCAGGGCACCTCTGCGTGTCCCTCAAGCCTCCCTCTTCATTCTGCATGACAGCCACATGGCCTTTGTGGAAATTAAGCCCCTGCTCATCACCTGTGTCTGTGGGTCTGTGTCCTAGGCATTGAGACAAACTGAACAGAGCTCTGAAATGGACCCAGAGAGGGTCCTGCGTTGTGTTTCCACATGGTCACTTCATGTTCACTTGAGAAACTAGCTCACGAACGTGCTTAGAGCAGGGGTTCCGCGGGATCAGAGGCCTTGCTCACGTCCAGCGGTAGCTCAGACAGAGCGTGCTGACCACCAGGCCTGTCCTGGGGCCGGGCCTCTGGGCACAGTCACCATGCTGTGCGGGACGAGGGCACCCCGTCCCGTGTGCACCTGCAGCCCAGCGTCAGGGGGAGGGGGAGGCGGGGCAAGTGGCCCGGGACGTCTGGTTCCAAGGAGATGCAGTCACAGGGGGAGAGAAGAGACGTGACCCCAGGCTTGGCCTGGCATTGAGGGGAGAACTGTTTTATTTTCTAGCAATATGAGAAAGTAGGAATAGAGGTTTTAGGGGAAGGAAAGTCCAACCCTTGTGTCCTCTTTAAGTCACCACTACACATTTGGAACTCAGTCACATCTATGCTAAGACATGTCCCTGAGATAATGGTGGGGAGCCTTGGACATGTGGGTGCTTTCTGGCAGAGGAAGCCGAGAGGGGCCCAGAGAGAAGCCTCATCTTTCAGGCTATGCACAGTGCGACTGGGACAGGGGTTCTGAGCCCTGGGAGGAGCCCGCCTGGGCACACGGCAGCTGGCACCACCGCTGCGGGCCTTGGGGCTCTGGTACATGGCTTTCACAACTCTTCAAATGAGGCAAAGGAGTTTCAGGTCAGATAACCTGGACTGCAGTACACAGCCAGCGAGGCTTAACTCCAGGTGTTGGTTCAGTTTGTCTCAGTGCTTAGGACAGACCCACAGATGCAGGTGAAGACACAGGTCACCACCCCCTCTGAAGGCAGAGCCATTGCGCCAGCGAGCCCATCTTAGACCCATTCGTCCCTGCAGGGGCAGCGCCCGTGAAGTAAGACATCTGGCCCTGCATGACACAAGAATTCCAAGCTCTGTTCCATCAGAAGCGCCTCCCCCCTCCTCCAGGCGGGGGGCTGGGAGTGCAGAACAGCACCTCCCACAGCTCTGGCTTCTCTGACTCCTCTCCACCTGCTGGGAGAGCCACGCTGCTCCCAGACGGAGGCAGGAAGAGACCCCAGGGACGGAAGGCGCGGTGGCTTCTGGCAGCAGTGTCTGGCCTTAGTGCCTTTGCTGGGTCGCAGATCCGCGTTCTGCCCGGGGGTTCTGTGGTGTTTTCCGGTCCTCCCTGTTGCTGAAGATCTTGCTCTGCGTTTTCCTGAGACACACGATGACCGTGTTGGCTGCACGGGGCCTCTCGGGGCTTGATCACGCTCGGCTCACCCTGGGGATCTTCTCTGTAGGAGCCCCTTGCCCCACCCCGTCCTCACACCACCACCCCAGGCAGCCGGCTCATCCAAGACTGCCCCCCTCTCAAGACTGCCTCCCCTCAGGAGGGCTTCTCAAGAGTCAGTGTTGTGCTAGTTCCTGTTCTCCTGGAGGTATGGGAGATGACTCTCAAGTCCCTTGGGCTCCTCCATGGCTCACTGGTCGTTTCCCTTTGAGAAATCCCCATGACAGGTCCCTTTGGTGTCCTGAGGAGTGGACTTTGTGGTCTCCCTCACAACAGCACAGGAGCCCGACACCCGGACCAAAGGTGAAGCAGGGCTGGAGCCCAGTGCATTGCTCGAGGCCTTCGAGACTCTGCCTAGACCTTGAGACAGAAGGAGCTGCCTTGTGAACATCATGAAAGGCAGGCGTGTGATAGGCTACAGCAGGAGAGTAAGACAAGTGCGGAGAGAGCTGGGGGAGCGGATAGAAGCCATGGGGAAGACATGAAACTGAGATTTATGTGACACCTGGTCCTATCAAAGGTCTTACCTCATCGTATTGTTTCAACAGTTCTCAAGGAGGAAGCTATTCCCATTTTTTTGGAGACAGAGTCCCACATATAATTCAGGCTGACCTCCAATTCACAGTGATCCTCCTGCCTCAGCTTCCTGAGTGCTGGGATTACAGGTGTGCATGATTGCATCTGGTGATTCCCATTTTAGAGATTAGAAAAACCGAACCCCCTTCCAAGCAAATGACTCACTATATAACTAGCAAAATATGGGTGTCTGCCAAATGATTCAATATATATGCAATCACCTATAAGGCTCCAGTTGTTCTCGTTCTACCTTAAAAATGTCTAGTTATATAAGTAATATTGAATTACATTCTCCATGTAAAAAATTATATAGTCTTAATGATAAAGCTAAAGACCCTGTAGACCACCAAACCCCAGTTAGTGATAATCCAGTAACCACAGATGACTTTCTAACATCCTTATAAACCTTTTTCTTCTGTTTATTAGACATACACACACACACGTAAGTAATTCTCTGTAAGGAAAATAGTATTTTACTGGCCGATGTGTTGTCATGTTTCTGTTACCGTATCAGATACCTGAAATCGTTGACTTATTAAGAGAGAAAGTTTACTTGTCCATTGTCCAGTTTGAGTGAGGATTGGGGTTAGAGTTAGGGTTTAGGGGTTAGGTTTTCTCAAGGCAGAGTTTTTGAGGTTCTTTCCAGTGGGGGTCATTTGCCCCTGCTGCTTTTGAGAATGTGGTGAGGCCGCACATCATGGTGAGGAGCATATTTTTAGGGGTGCCTCTGTGAAAGTCGTGGTCAAGAACTGAAAAAGAGGAAGAAGAGGTGACAGCTCCATTAGGCCCCTCAAGTACACAGCCTTCATGATGAGGAGACTGCCCACTAGCCCTGGTCTTTGTTTATACACTTGCCCGTAGTGCCAAGCTGCGGACTGAGACTTTATTTAACACATGATAGAACTAACAGTATAGAACTTTCCTGATCTATACTCAGCAGGTTTTCAGTGTTTGCAGAACTGAGTCTTTGACATGATGGTCAGGCAGCTCCACACACAGACTGGATGATCTGAGTCCCTGATTGCAGAATATGCCAGAAAGCACCATCTGTCCAGATCAAAGCCATCTTCTTGGGATGAATATTTGGGAGATGAGGCGATCTCCTCATGACCCACAATCACACTTGTCCCCAGAGGAAGCTGATCTGGTTCAGCCAACTGCTAGCAACTGAGCCCAGCTCCTACTCTACCATCCCCCTTTGCACAGCAAATAGCAGGTGAGGACACGGGTTAAAATGAGGGCTGGGTAGAAGCAGATCACCAAGGGCACTGCTCTCAAGGGCAACACGGACCGAGTGGAAACACCCAGATTTGACAAATAAATAAGACAGCCATGGAGTGGATTTGAGGCGCTGGGCAGACTTATTGGGGGCAGGAGCAGACATTCCACGCGCAGGAGGCTCAAGGGGTCTTGCTGCCTCCACAGGGTGTCAAGAGCCAAAAATCCACGGGGGGCAAGCGGGTCGGGTCAGACCCAAGTCACAGACCCAAGATTACGGTAAAAAACAAAACCAGTGCCAAGACAAGAATAGCAACGGCTGTTTATTTATAAACCTGCAGCCAGAAGGGAACCATCTAAGTCACTTCTTTTGCAGCCAGGGAAAATGAGAGAGAAAGAGACAGACAGACAGACAGAGACAAAGAGACAGAGAAGACAGTCCCTGATTGGCAAGTGTCCTGTTAGGGTGGGAACTTCGGGATCAAGGCGATCCTAATTGACCTTCTAGAATATTTGGAAGTTCTTGATTGGTTCATTATCCATATTTTTTATATTATACAAGACTGGGACATTTGCAGGTTTTTAAAGAGATTTTTAAAAAAATCTTTATAGGGTAAAGGACATATCGGGCCAGGCAGAGGCTCCTCTTCCCTTGTGCTACAACGCAATTATTTTATTGTCAAGAGTGAAATTCTGGAGTGTGCTTTTCAATTGGGTCCAAGTGGTTATATAGAGGAAAGAACTGTGCCAGCAGCTATGAAAGTGAAGGGAATGTGGGTACCTTCTTTTCAGCCAGGGATACAGCCCCAGTTGGCCAAGTTTTTGGCCCTGACAGTAATTATCTGGCACTTAGTCATGACAGGCTCTGTGCTAAATAGCAGTGGTGTAGTGGTCCTTGCCCTCCTAGCATTTAAAATCAGATAGAACTGAGTCTGAACAAGCAGCTACATGTTCAAGGACATGCAAGAGCCCAGTGGTCCAGAGGAGAGACAAAGAGAAAGGGTGAGGCCTGAGATCGGAGGGAGGGAGGGCAGGCTGGACCTTATAAGCCATGCTGAGAACGCTGGTCTTTGTCTATGAGGCAGCGGGACGCTGTCAAATGCTCTGTGTCAGGGTGCGACATCAAGTCAGGATACTGAAGAGATCTTTCAGGCCGCTATTATAGAAAAATAAATTGGAATAAGGAAGGGGAGCGTTAGAGCCTCTGTCTGGCCGTTCCAGGGGGCTGCGATGGCGGGGCCTGGTAGTGGACATGCAGAACAGGGAGGGGTCTTGCGAGCTGGTTTAGAATGTAAAATTGATGGGTCTCAGCAGCTGGAGATGTCTTGGGGCCACAGAGAGGGGGTCCTCCTGTCGTGTCTGTAGCCCCACGGCCACCTTCCACAGGGTGTGGAAAATGGGGGAACACGAGAAGATCATCCGCTCTTCACTCCCAGAGCCTGAGGAGCCCAAGAGGAAGAGACCAGGAAGCCAGTAGCCTGGAGGCCAAGGACAGAGTGGCCCACGGAAAGGGTAGAGGGCAGCTGTCCAGTGCCTGTGCGATGGGCAGTAAGATGAGGTCTGAGGACTTCGTGGCGTACTTCCACAGCAACGGAGGCCACAGGCCAGGGGCAAATGGGTGGAAGAGTCGCCTAGTGATGGCTGGAGGGGGGAGCGGAGGATGGCTGCATGGAGCCTGCCAGAATTCCTACAGGGATCCAGGTGAGAGGTGCTAAAGAGCAAATGCTGAGAAGGAAACAGGGGTCTCGTTGCCAACAGAGAGAAACAAGTGGACGCTTGGTCTAAGGTGACTGTCCCAGGGGCAAAGGAAAAAATGACTGAGAGGGAGGAGCCACCCAGGATTCCCACAGGGACACGCTGAGATGCCAGCCGCTCCCTGGACAGCCAGGTCCCCTGCACGTTCCTGCTCCCATGCACGCCCAGGAGGGCCCTACGGGTCAGTCCAGGAGCAAAGCCAGCGGGACAAAAGCAAAGAAGTGACCGAGGTTGAGGAACTGGTCTTTGGAGCAGAAAAACAGGGGTTAAATTTCCAGCTTGTCACCTGCACTTGGGTTGTAATATTTGCAAACGTCTCTGGAGGTATAAAGAGCCTGTTTTCAAAAATGTCTCCATATGAGAATATGCAGATCGGGATGGAGAAAATGTGGCCGTGGACATTTAGTTTCGCCAGGCTCTCTCTCCGGGTGCCAAACTTCCAGTTAGGAGCCTTTCCTGGGCCCCCGAGGGAAGAAAGCATGGTCCCAAGCAGCTGGCTGTCATGAGGTGTGGGCAGCCCTCAGGCTGGCGTGAGCTGGGCCCAGACCCTGAGGGGCAGCCCTGGGGAGCCGGGTGTCTGGGGAGCCGCCTGGGCTGACCTGCACCCGGGGCCTGGAGGTGGCAGGCTGGTCCACCTCACTTCCTTCTCTCCGACCACTCTCACAGCGGTCCCCTGCCCAGAGGGAGCCGCCGGAGATAAACAGGAGACCGGAAGGGAGCTGGCAGAGCCAACAAGGCTATTACCGCCCACATGCCGATGTCCGGTAGTGTCACAGCCAAGCCCTGAAGCAAGCTGGTGATGCCACACTGAGCAATCGCCTGTACTACAGCCAAGGCCCAGAGGCCGCGCTTCACAGAGGCTGTGCGGTGTGGACAGTGACGTTCATCGCGGGTAAGCCGCCCTGCTGGAGCTAGAGAGGCTCTCGCCCGGCCCTGGATCTGGAGGCCGGGAGATGTTTGCCTGGGCAGGTAACATCTCACCCTGGACGCTGAGCCCGGGAGAGGCATTCTGGGCAGGTGGTCTGCTCTGAGTACAGAGGGGCCGCAGGGCGATGCTTGCTCAGGCTTATGGGAGCTGGTCCTTCTCAGCATGGACGGAAGCACCTGGGGCTCCTGGGGGAAGCTGGGAGTCTTACTCTCTTTGGGTTGGAGGGACGGATCACAGCTCACAAGCTCAGGATGGAGAGGGGGAGGCGACGACCAGCCACTTAGCCCACGACTTGTGGACCCTTTTGGGGCGCAGAGGAGCAGATTCTACACCAGTCCCCTCCCTGGGGTCTTCTCTGGCCTGCTTCTGGGAATAGGAGTGCCTGGCCTAGGGTGCTAGCTCTGGAAGGTCCCGAGAGCCTCTGTGCACCGCCCGCCAGGCAGACGAGCCTGTCTCCGTGGGACTCTGGCTAGGAAGGGCACGGGGTGGGTGCGGGCTGTGCTGGTGTCTCATGGCCGCTGCTTGGCGCAGTGGAGAGAAAGGCTCTCTGGGCTCCGCCTTTGCAGCCAAGCAGCTGTGGGCAAGTTAATCCTTCCAGGTTGTGAGTTTCTCGTCCCCAAAGCTGGGCTAGGAGCACCTCTGCTGCCATGGTCATGGTGACCCGGGCCCGCAGAGTGAGCGGGAAAGAGCCCTGGACTCGGATCAGAGCATCCAGGCCAGGCCCAGGCTTGCTCTTGCCTCAGTTTCCTCCTCCGTACAGAGGAGGGCAGAGGGGGACTGAACCAGAGGAGTGCTACGATCCAGCTGGGCACACTCTGGCCAGTTCTGACCTCATAGTTTTTCTGCCACTGGATGGGACTGTCACCGAGAGAAAGGGGGGCACAGCTTGGGTGGGTGGGTCCGAGAATCCTGTTCAATTCTCTGGTTCCTCAGGGATGCTCCCGGCAGCGCAGTCCTCCAGGCTCGCTATGGAAGTGCCACTTCCTCCCTGGGGCCCCAGTGCCCCATGCCGGCTTGCGTAGCGGTCAGCCGGATGGACGTTCAGACTCAGGGCCTCCGGAGGGGGAGAGGCACTGTGGTTCTGGAGGCCGCCCTCTGCCCGCTGGAGGTCCAGAGTCTCCCGGGCCTCCCTGGGGGGAGGGGGACTAAAGCCACCTCTCCAGCGCATCTCCCGGTCGGTCATGTGGGGGAAGAGGCCTGGATTGGAGCCTCCTTTTAAACCTCCTAATTGGGTGACATTAGTCAGAACTTTTAACCCTTTGAAGAATGCAGGTGGCTCAGGATATAAAACAGATGGTATTAGAAACAGCAACATTTATGAACTTGAATAGCAAGATGCCTGGCACCTGGTATGTGCTCAGAACATGCTAGTTAGACCTGAGCCTAGATGTGGCATGTTAATGGGCCTCTTTAGCAGATGGGCAAAGACGCTGACCCCTGTAGCCCTTCAGCACTGACAAGGAGGGGTCAAGACCCCCGGCTGGTCATCCCAGACAGAAGACAGTCCCTTCTGCTCGTCCTCTGTGCTGTACAAGGAGCCTGTCCTCCCTGTGCCGGGAGGAACACGGGTTGAGAAGCACGGCTCTGTCCCTAGTCAGTGCTCACAGGGCGCCGGGCCCGGGAGCCCACGCAGTCTGGAGAGGTGGGGAGTCCGGGAGAGAGGACGGCCCGACAGGCAGTCCCAACACGATCTGCAGAGTCCAGGGCCAGGGCTGGGACCTCACGCCAGCTCCAGCCATACATGGAGGTGTCCGGGACAGTGTGGCCCTCCGAGCCACTGGCCGGGGTGGGAAGGGGCATCGTGCAGGCAAGAAGTAGGAGCACGGAGTTCCTCTGTCAGTCTCACGGCAGAGGAAATCTGGGCACGGGCGGAAGAAGTAACTGCCAGTGGTAACGGGCGCTGCGCTGGCTCTAGAACTGTAGCCTCCACACCCTGGAGCTCCCTGGGCTCTCTGGGAGTCGGCATCTGGCTCTTTGCCCAACTACCCTGACCTCTCAGAGATAAGACCCTGCATTGAACCCCACCCATTCCCTAGGTTTCCTCCCATGAGAGGCCACCAGGTCAGTCCAACATGCAAGCTGTCAGCTGCCTGTCCTGGGGTTGGGGACACTTGTGCCCTGTTTGAAGGAGCAGGGATGGAGGGCTCTTTGTTCTCCTGTACTGGGTGCCTGGTGGTTTCCGAGAGCTCTTCCAGCTCCTGAGAGCCGTGAATCAGCCTTGGCCACACATTTGAATCTTCATAACCAGCCAGTGGGGCTGGAGGTGTGCTTGGGAGTACAGCATTTGCACAACACATAGGAGGGCCTGCGGCCACCCCCCAGCACCACATATGAAAACAAGACCAAAACAATGGCCCGATGCCCAAGTTCTATTCTATACTAACCAAATCAGAACTTGAGGGTAAAGGCTGGACATGGGCACTTTCCTAAAACAATCCCCACATGGATCCAAATTACAGCCAGTGTTGAAGCTGCCGTGAGGAATCATAATGGTGTGACCTCTGGGAAGAGCTACGACTTATGATCCTTACTGCTTTCCATTGTTCCCATCATGCTTCATGCTGCTGGGGCAAAGTGCCTCTCTTTTTCCTCAGTTCTCTATCCTGAAATAGGGTTTTTACTCCTTTCACTTTTTCTTATCTGTTCTGTGAGCTGATCTTTCCCGTAAAAATCTTGATCTCTTTTTTTTATCCTGGCTTATTTCATCAATTTATTCTTCCAGTGCTGATGGACATCTGAGGAGCCAGGCCCTGGCTGGGTGCTGGGGATACGGCCAATGACAGGGCAGGCCAGGCCCCTCTCTGAGCAAGCATCCCCCCCTTCTGCTTGGATTCACCTCTTGGTCTTTCTCTTGTTATTAAGGACACGATATTCAC
Organism: Thryonomys swinderianus; assembly: GCA_004025085.1. Classification (NCBI taxonomy): domain Eukaryota; kingdom Metazoa; phylum Chordata; class Mammalia; order Rodentia; family Thryonomyidae; genus Thryonomys; species Thryonomys swinderianus. The sequence continues at coordinate 15,418 of PVIC010007995.1, read as the reverse complement.
ATGGTTGTAATGTTTCTGCCCTTGAAACCACATGATCATTCTCTTCTTCATCTCATCATATTTCTTCTCTCCTTAATGCAGCTCTTCTTGTGTTCAGTACCTTGATTCTAAGCAAAGCCTCTGCTGTGGGCAACTGAGTCAGCCCAGTTGCAAGTTTTGGACATGGTTCTGCTCATGTGGGTGTTTAGGCCTTGTTCTGCAAACAGGCCCATGGGTACTTGCCCCCTGTGAGACTACTGATGCATGCTTGTGACAGCTCACCCGGGTACCAGGGAACAAGACCTCTGATTTATGCTCTGTCACAACCACTAAAAACTGTCCTTCCCTCTTACCACAGCGCAGAGCCATTCACAGGCATTGCTTCTGGCCATTCTCTAGCACAGGGAATCAGGGTCAGCTGTGCCTTTAACAAATTATTTTTTATTATTCTCCAAGTCTAGAGATTTTTTTAATTTGTTGATCTACTGCTTAGATACTGATTTTCAACTTTTTTGTTTTTACCATGACTCACATTAAGAAATAAATATTTCAGTACTACCTATAGCTGAAAATTTCCCTAATATATCATATACCCTTAGTATATTCAGTGCCTTGAGGTATCTGAAATTTTATTTCATTCACTTAAATGAGCTGATAATTTACTAAATGAGATTCATGGACAACTGTGATATCCCAATAATGTGATCATAGTTGTAACCAACAGTTTCAAAATTACTCTTCCATGCAGGTACTTTAATCCACATGGGGCCTGAGGTGCTCGGTTTGGCATGTTCTGGTGGATTCTTGGAAAGCAGTTTCTCCAGTCACTAAGAAGCTTTTGGAGAAAGGCATGCGCTGCCACCTTTTAACGGCCTGAATTTCACGGTGCTGCACCTTTTCCACAGGGCTCGCTTGCTGTTGCCAAAATCTAGAATGCAGCGCCGCCCCTCAGGACCTGTCCCTTTAGCACATTTTATGGCAAAACTCAGAAAACAGAGGTTCACGGACAAGTGACGGGATGCATCCCTGGGTTAGATGACTATTTTCCACCATGTCTTCTCCGCTGGTCACAGAGGATGTAGGCAGCAGGTGCCAGTCGGGGTAATGTATAAGGGGGCACCCCAGCACCTGGCTAAGTGCCCAGGAAATGCTGTAGTCCCTGCTGCCCCGCAGTGGGTGAGGAGCCCTTCATGTAGGGGCTCGGACTCAAACGTTTCTCCCTAAAGGGCATTTGGGACCTGTAACAAAATGCCTTGTGGTACAGCGGTCTGGGCAGATGCCGAAGTCCTCCACGGTGGACAGTGGCTTTGTGTTGCTTATTCATTTTGTGGACTGTTTACTGAAGCTGATGGGTGTCCAGAGCTCAAAACGTCTGTGCTCAGATGGCCCTGCACACCTTGCTTTTGGGTATATCTTTTTCTTTCTTTTCTGTATCATCCTCTTCCGGACTCCAGGAACAGCCACTGGCCGGCTGGCATGGCCCAAGACCCCCACGCAGTCCCAAGGCTGAGGCTGGGGCTGAGCCTTGGGTGTGGCTACATCCGTGGTTGTTCGTGTCACATTTTTCTCAGCAGTTGAAAAGAGAAGACAACATTCTAAACTCAGGAGTCCTTGCATAAAGAGCTGCCCACTCAGATTCTACTTTAGACTTAAGACAACAGAGCTACAACTTTCATTTTAAAAGCAATTGGAAAATATCCTGATTAGCCAGGAGATCAAAATCTTCCCTGGGTGGTGGGAAGCTGCTCGCGACTCCCAGGCAGATCCCAGAAGTCAGGCTCTTGGTCCGGCTGCCACGGAGTGGCTGAAGACAAGTTCAACTTCAAAATATTTGTTTGTATTAGTGAAGGCGAGTGTCCCTTGGTATTTATGGGGAGAAGTTGTAAATTTCACCCTCACCCTCTAGTGCATTTTGTTACTTGGTCTTTAAATTCCAGTCTGCTCTGTTTAGACCTGGCCCAACACGCCCGACTTCACGTGTCCAAAGGAAACTGCGAATGGGTCAGCTCAGCTCCATGGCTCACATCTGTGTGCATCTCTCAGTTCAACCTGCAGACAGTCAATGAGTGGCGTGCACTGGCCCCGCACTCCTAGCCACCCCCTGGGTTTGACAGAAACAAGCCTCGCTGCCTGGTGTGGGTCCAGGGACCCAGGGCCACTCTGGGGACATGGTGGGAATGCACCGCAAGGTGAAAACGTCTACAAGGGGCTTTAGAGTTTACAGGTGTGACAAGGAGCTTTTCCTCCCCGTGGCTTGCATCTTCTGGTTCGCAGCTGAGACAGACGAGGGCAATTTAAGGGACATGCCCAAGTGCCTGCAGCTGTGGTGGGTTTGCAGTTCCAGCCCAGGGCTGCAATTCCCAGAGGAGCAGCTCTGTCCCTCTAGAAATTCCCCTGCCCCGCCATGACAGGCCACCTGAACACCCCTGTGTGGACCTGTCTTCTCGTGTCCATGCCCAGAACGTGCTACCCATTTTGACTCTTCTGCCTAAATGTTAATATTTATCGTTTACAGCCAGCCTCCTTTCAAAGGTGAACACAGTAAAATTTACAGCAGGTGCACTATCAGTCCCAGAGGAGATAAAAGCAGGAGGAGGCGTGCTGACCATCCATCCACCGGAGGAAGCCGCTCGCCCTGCGCCCTGGGTCGCCGAGCATCTGACATGGAGCTGCGCCTGCAGCCGAGCATTTGTCTTGCGTGGCTGCTGCTGCCGCTGCTGGGACAAGGTAAGTGTGCTTTTCCTCAGCGGGAGGCAGAGGCAGCTTGCAGGGCCTGAGGGCCCGGAAGTGTGGGGCCAGGGCAAGTTTGAGGGGTGAGGAGTCCCCACGGGCTGTCACACATGGAGGGGAGAAGAGTGGGTGTCGACTCAAAAGACTGTACTATAGCTCTTTGTGCCATGCGGCCTTAGGAAAATTCTGCCTCTATGGACATCGATTTTTATCACCTTTAAGACAGAAATCCCTATTAGGCACACTTTAATGGTGACTGTTAGTATTTATGGGCTTTGTTTTTCGCTGAAAGAACAGAAAAAGCGGGTTTCAGGATGGCACATTCTAAAATACTGCCCACACTCCTCAGTTTGGTGAAACAGGCTGCTGTGTGTGGATTGAACGGCACGCGTCACCCCAGCTTTGCACCCTCCTCCATCCCCACAGCAGTGAGTGGGGGCAGATGTGCCACTGCTAGACTCCCTCAGCCCCTCTCCGCCTCCCTGCTTCTCCCTTGGCTTAGGAAGGCAGAAGCTTTAACCTGAAAAGGGCCTTGGGTGTGACCTTTCACCCCTTCCCAGGACGCCTGGATAGGCAGAGGCAAGGGCAGAAGTGTGAGCAAGGCCTGGCCTGCCCCTCCCCCAGGCCTCCTGCGCACTGCATTAGGGCTGTGACCTTGGTGGACCTTGAGAGAGATTGATCACGCCAGCTATGCCTATTGCACAGGTTATTGTGTTTCCTGATTGCAAATGAGGCTGAGGTGTTTTTCAAGTGGATCATCTGAATTCCTCTTTGACAAAGTGCCCGTTCAAGCATATTCCTAGTTTTTTCTGTAGTGAGTCTCTCCACACTGACTTAGGAGTTTTCTGGTGTGCTGGGCTTGGAGTCTTCGGCGGCTACATGTGTGGCAAATGCCTTCCTTTTCCTACTCTAAAGCTGTCTTTCTACTGTTTACGGAGTCCTGTGATAAACAAAATTCTTAGTTCTGTGGAAATGGGTAAAGAGTACCCACTCGAGAACACACAGGCTATTTGCTCAGAGCTCACTTAATCAGCTACAGTTTGCCTCTGGTAGAGACTCGAACACAGGCAGGGAAAGGGAAAAGGTGGGTGGGCTTGGGACTACCCTGATTGGAGCCCGTTGGCACAGGCGAGCTGGAGACCAGCTAACCAGAAGCAGGGAGTCTTCAGGGACTCGCCTGGGGAGTGCATTTGGTTTCTCTTGTTAGTCCTGAGTCACAAGCAAGGGCAAAAACCCAGAACATGGCGGGCGTTGGTGAAGTCCTGATCATCTGGGTTGATGGCTCCAGAGCTGCTGTCTGATTCTGGCCCATTGCTACAGTTGGCTGGCCAGAGTTCTAATGTCACCTACAGTCTGGCCATTTCCCGTCCATGTGTATATTCTGTCTCTAGGCATCTTAAACCTTTTCCTTTATAGACTGTGCTCTGTGTCTAACTTAGTAAGTCCTTTCCTACCTTTCCTATCTTCTTAGTCCTTCTACCTTTCTATCTCCTAGGTAAAAGATATCCATTTAGGTCAATCCCAATACATGAGGCATTGGTTTTTGTGAACAGTATAAAAGAGGAACCCAACTCTACATTTTATATGCAGATAGTCAGTTGTCTCAGGGGTGTTTATCAACAAGTGAGTTGTTCCCCATGCCCTAAGAGCCTGTTGCATTCGTGGGCACCTTCATCTGAATCCACTTGTGTCCCTGTGCTGATAATTGTCTTCATTCTGGAGCTTCACAGGTAGTTTTGTTTGGCAAGACAAGCTCCTTATTTATCCACTTAATCGATTTCTAACAAAGAAAACCTGTTGGGATCTTGATAGCGCTCTACAAAGCAAGTTGGGGAAAATAGACATCGTCAGCTGTGTTAATTAGGTATCTATTATCTTGTGTGGCAGATGGAGTTTTAAAATTTTAGCTTGAAAAGGTTAGAGGCATATATACATTAAAAATTGATTTTTAACACTGATTTTTGAACTCAACTAAGGTTTTATAAATTATAATTTATGTGTCTATTCTTTTTTGGGAGCATACTGGAGATTGAACTCAGGATCTTGTGCTTTCCACACAAGTGCTGTGCCACTGAGCTAGACCCCTTACGTGGATAGTCTTTGAGAGTTTCTGTATACACAGTCCTTTTGATAGTGACAATATTGCTGCTTCCTTTTGAACCTCTTAATTGTTTTCATACTTTGATGGCTGATGCCTGCTCTCCAGTTTCTCATGGAAGCGATGGTTGAAGGCATTATTAAGTTCAAAAGAAAAGTGTCTCATTGTTCAATAACAAGAATGTTGTTTGCTATAGGCTTTCTTGGACATACAAGTGAGGCATCCCTCACCTGAAAACACAGTCTGAAATGCTTAAAAATAAAAGTTTTTCCATGAAATCTGAAACCCTTCTGGATCTGGGCATTTCAGATGAGGGGTACTCAGCCTGCACTCCTTGTGAAACTAAGTCCTTTTATTTCCCTTATTTGGAAAGAAATTTTTAAAAACTGTAAGTGGATATTAAACTGTATCTAGTCCTCTTCCTGCATATATTGAAGTGATTGTGTGGTTTACTTTTAATCTGATAATGTAGATTATAATATAAAAATGACTATAATTTTTCACTCACTACTGTAGGTTCATTGGAGAACTGCATATTTTATCTATTTGTCCTGTCTCTTCTGTCTTTAAATCTAGAATAGTTCTTTAGCTTTTTCATTTGTTCTTTTGCGTCACTGAGAAATTTGGGCATGTGTGTGTGAGTGTGTGTGTGTGTGTGTGTGTGTGAGATACTTTGGATTCATCTGAATTGTTGCTGACATCAGATTAAATTCAGCAAAAACACAACATACGTCACATCAGATGCATCATGTTAGCAAACATGGGTGATGTTAAGTTTGATAATTTGGTTAAGGTGGCATCTGCTGGATTTCTCCCTTGTAAGGTTACCTCTGTGCTGTGATTCATAAATTACTTCCAAAGAGACATCGTGAGATCATGTGTCTATCCTTTTTCTTGGTGGTTTCTTTTTTTTTTTTTTTTTTTTTTTTTTTTGAGATAGGGTCTCGCTTTGTAGTTCAGGCTGGCCCTCAGCTCACTATGTAGCCCAGGCAAGCCTCCACTCAGCAATCATCCTGCCTCTGCCTCCCAAGTGCTGGGATGACAGGCGTGAACCACCACGCCCAGCACTGTGGTATGTGGTATTGCTTGCTGGTGAGCATGAGTCACCACGCCCAGCATTCTATGTGGTTACCGGGGATTGAACTCAGGACCTTGTGCTTGCGAGGCAGGCGCTGGAACCACTGAGCTAAATCTCCAGCCCTTTCTTGGTGGTTTTTGCATCTATTGGTGATTCCTACCTGATTTGTCCCATGGTGGTTGTTTCTCATTCCTTCCGCCTTTTGTTGTCAGAGACTTTGCTCCATATGAGAGAGCCCCTCTCTCCCAATTTAGAACTATTTCACTGAACACTCCCTGTCCTTTTATGTCCTACTTTTTCCATATAAAAATGAACTTATTTGTTCTTACCAATTGGTGTGTTGTATTCTAGTCCTGCCATTTTTCATATTGATGCCCAAGTTTTTAGATTGGGCCAGTGAGGCGCTTCAAGGTAATTCCTAAGTCCTCATAAGTTTTCAGGCACGTTCGAACTTCCTGGCCCAGTATATTCCAGGCCAACCTCAGATTCCTCCATCTACCTCCTGGAATTCGCTGTTTCTTCCAAGTGCCAATTGGTGAGGGATGTTACATTTAGCCACCAAGGTCTGGGTACTAGGACTATTTCTCCTGGGGGCTTAGTATGTCTAGGCCTTCTTAGTGGCAGGACTAAGACATATAGCTGTCCTTAAAAAATAAATTTATGTAGATATCTTTAGTTAGAATTAGGCTTTTTTGTCTAATTTTGTCTGTCTTGTCCTCTCCTACAGTTCAAATCTGATTATGCATCAATAAATTTATGGCATCAACAAATAATATTCATAATATAAATATATATTATATTCATAATAAGTATTCATTATATTCACAATATAAATATGTTTATACATAATATAATTGTTATATTATATCATAATATAACAATGTTGGAATTGCTATGAAAATTTTGAATAATCTTTGCCTGTCCTTAGCATGGAGCCCACTTGGGGTATGTAACCAAACTAATACGTTCAGTTACTTGAATTCTTTCTTCTTCAACTCTCTCTGTTGTGATTAGGTACCTGACAAGTTACAGTTTAGTGTTGTTGATTTTTACTTTCTTTTGTGTCTATAAAATGTTAATACATTCCAAAAGTCAGAAGCACAAGAAAAGATGGATTCAGATTCTCCCTGTCCACTTGCTTGGCTTTCCTTCCCCTTCTCCCATCCTGGCTGTAATCATTGCAATAGGTTCACATCCTCTGTTTCTTTTTGAAAATATATATGCTAGTTTTAGTGTGTGCATGTGAGTGTGTGTATGTGTGTGTGTGAGCGCATGTGTGTGCACATGCATACATATTTTACACAGTTTGACAGCTGGAAGTTTTGCAAATGTCACTGGTAAGAAATGGCATTTTAATTTTGATTTGTTATTATAACGGAAGTTGAATATCTTTTCAGATGTTTGACTGTGAGTTGGCAGAGTTCCAACAAGCAATGGAAAAGAAATGTTCCCCCACCGAGCTAGGGGGTGGCCTTGGGAGTGATGCAGATGTGTACACAGAGGTGTGTGCATCCACACTAAGGATGAACCCATAAGCTTGTTTCACTGAGTGTATTAATCAAGAATCAATGTTAAATTCTTTTAGAGATGTTTTTGCCATTTATTATGTAACCTATGATTCTTTGCCTTTAGATTTATTATGATGTTGAATTAATAGATTTGATAATAGTGAACCATCTAAGTGTTGCTGGACTTAGTTCAACATTTAAGTTTTTATATTCTAGTGCTCATGAATGACACCGAACTGTAATCTCTTTTGTCCTATCTTTGCTGGGTTTTGGTACTAATGTTATAAATTCTAAAAAAAAAAAAAAAGAATTTGGGAGTGTTCGTATTTTCTGGAATAGTTTATAGTGTGAGTGGAATTTTTTGCCCTTTTATAGTTTGTAGAACTCACCAATGAGACCATCTAGGTCTGGAATATATTTTTATTAGATTTTTTGATATTATTCAATTTCTTTAATGGTCAGAGAATTAGAATTTTTTATTTTTTAAATAAATTTTATAAAACAATTCCAAGAATGTGACCATTTTAAATAAAATTCTTTTTGACATAAATGTTTGATTTTTCTGCTATTTTCAACACTGAAGCTTCTATAATTATGCCCTCCTTTTTCTTCTGGCACCAGTCATTTGTGATTCCCTTCTCCCCTTTTTAGTTTTTGGGTTTTAAATTTTTTTTTTTTTTGAGACAGGATCTCTTGTGTAGTTCAGGCTGGCCTTGAACTCATAAAGCACAGGCTGACCCCAAACTTATGCTGATCTTCCTGCCTCAGCCTCCTAAGTGCTAGAGTTATAGGTATGAGCCACTACATTTTGCTCTGCTCTTCTTTTTCTCTGAGCAGTGTCGGAAGTAAAGCCCAGGACACTGTACCACTGAGCTACATCCCAAGCCCCTTTTTCTTTTGATCCATTCTATCGGCTATGTGTTGGCTTGGTTAATATTCTCAAAGACTTAAGTTTTGGTTTTATTGTCTTCTAAATCCTAGCTCTCTTTTGCTGCACAGGAAATTACCCCAAGTCTTAGTGCTTTACGGTAGAAATCATTCTATTCACTCACAGTTCAGTAGCTCTGCAGTTTGAAAAGACCTCAGCAGGAGCATCTTATCTGTTTCTGTGTTATCATCTAGGACTGACTTGGAGGGTTGCAGATGATACATCCGGGGACTTCATCTTATTAGCTAGGAAGTCATGGGGCTCTCCCATGTTTCCTAAGTTTCTTTATGAGGTTACTCACACCTCCCTGTTCTAGGCATCTTCACAAGTTTCTGGATCAGCCTGAATTTCTTCTAATTAATTTTTATCTTTATTGATACATTGTATATACACATCAGGATGGATCAGCCTGAATTTGAGAAGGCAGTGGTCATCACAGCTTGATAGGAGGAGGCAGGTTCTATTACGGATGACCAACCATGGCCATCTTTGGAAAAAATGCATCATAATCTACACTGCACGTTTGCTCCCTAGTTTATTAATCCCCATGTCTTGAGCTCGAACTCAGCAATCCTCCTGCCTCTGCCTCCCGAGTGCTGGGATGACAGGCATGAGCCGCCACGCCTGGCACTGTGGTATGTGGTATTGATGGCTGGTGGGTGTGAGTCACCACGCCCAGCACTGTATGTGGTTACCGGGATCGAACTCAGGACCTTGCACTTGCGAGACAGGTGCCAGAACCGCTGAGCTAAATCTCCAGCCCTGCTTGGCCATTTGAGTGGAGTCTGTATGAGTGACCTGAGAGCCTGCTGCTGTTTTGGGGAGTTCTCCTGGGGTCCTCATTCTCTCCCTCATTCTCTTTTCCTTCTGTGATCTGAGGAGATGTTTGTCATTCTTATTTCGTGTGCCATGGGTCTCTTCCGCTCCTCCAGCTCCGCCATCTTTTCCTGAGCTGCGTTCTGAGTACTTTATTTTATGTATTTTCTTTCACTTGTGTCTAACTTACTGTGAAAGCTTCATCACTGACGATTTTGAAAATTGCTGATTTAATCTTTCAAATTTAATTTACACTTAGCCCTTTAGCAAATGCATAATTTTGCAGAGCTTGGGGTTCCTGTAAAAACCACAGATTATTTTTTACAACATACTCGTAACAAGGGCGCCCCGTCTTCGCGATCTGTCTGTTTTCTCTAGTGAACGCTTGGGGTGGGTATCTTGTTTCTTGGTGTGCTCGGGTGCTTTTCACTGCATCTACTCGGACCCCTTAGAAATAAGCGTGTGTGGTGCCCCTCGAGGCCAAGACGAAGTGATTGTCTTCAGGAGAGACACAGATGTTGGCTCAGTTCGGCACAGGCGGCTGCACGGCAGGGGTTTCCTGGAGCAGTCGCACCCCATGGGCACCCGCACACATCCCTTTGCCCTCAGCATTCGTGACGATTCGTTGTAGGGACCCTCGTCTATGTGGGTGTCCCAGTCCACCGATGTACAAGCTCCATCATGACCTAGTATGTGTGTTGACCCACGCAATCTCCCGGGATGTTCTAAGTAATCTCTAGATGCCTTTTAATACTTAAACTATGTAAATGCTTTATAAATAGTTGTTATACTGTATTCTCTAGGGAATAATGGCAAACAGTGCGGTTTGGTACAGATGCAACATTCAGATATTTTTGATCCAGAGTTGGCTGAGTCTGTGGGTACAGACTGCAGATTCAGAGGGCTGACTGTGCCCCAGCTCCTATTTAACGTGGGCTGGGCCATTATTTTCATTTTCACAGATGAGAAAACTCAGACCTGGAGTAACTTGCCTGAGGTCATTCAGCTAATAAACAGGGGAGCCTGAGTTCTGTCCCGAGTCCGAGGCCGGAGCCAGGGCTCTCGCCTCCTCCTGCGGACAGCACAGCCCTAGGAGGGGAAGGGCCAAATCGGGCTTCTGGTTAAATTCTAAAACAGGTTCAACAATCAACACGTATGAAGACAGATTCCTGCTTTAAATATTTCTGCTTATAAAATGGGAACAGGATTATCTCAAAACTGTAACAGGCAAAAGAAGGTTGGCAAGAAATTACTGTATCTCATAAAATACTTTTTTTTTTTTTTTAGGTTAGAATTTTATTCTCTTCGAACAGGTCAGAAATTCCCCCAGGAGACTGTCATGCCTGGGAATAAAAACTTGTTGCCTTAGCAATGTACCCGTGACAGGCCTGTCAACGCAGAGCCGAGACTGAGGGCCGGGCGTGCTCCCCGAGAGCACAGAAATACATTCTTCCCTCCCGAAAAGAGCAGATCTAGTCACGAAGGACTTGCGCCCTTCCTGGGGGCTGACCCCCCACCCCGGCCCCCCAGAACCGCTCTATCCGATTAGGTGTGGAGAGGATATTGCAGGACTTCTAGGGGCTGAGGTCCTTCAGACTGTGGATGTGACAGGAGACGGACCTTTCCTGGGCCCGCATCTGGATGCCAGCGGAGCCAGGAACTCTGGGGCCCCTCTCCCTTCTGAATCCCACGCCCGGACCCCACTGCTTCCCCTGTGTGATTCACGCTCCCACCTGATTCCCACCTTGAGCACCCAGCACAGGTTTGGCTTTCTCTGGGGCCTCGGGAACTGTGCTCTCCTGGAACTTTACCTGCAACTTGTAGATTTTTTAGGACCTTATTATCAATCACCACCTTCATCAATTCGCACTTTTGCTGCTGTCAATGAACTGTCTGAGCACTGCTGGAAGAACCCGCGTCGGGCTGAGCCTGGCTGGCAGGTACCAAACCAAAAGCGAGGAACCCTCTGGGGAGAGAGAATAAATCTGCATAAAATCACTGCAGGAGAATTAAGCACCAAAATAGGTGCAAGTAGCTGTAATAGAGGCAACAGGGTTCTGAGAACTGAGGGGCGGGTGTGGGCTGGAGAAGTCTCAAGTGGGAGGTGAAATTGCCTCAGCGCTGCGAAGCGGGTGGGACTAAAATAACCCAGAGGAGCACAGAGGAGAGGGCGCGGGAGAGGAGGGGTGGGTGGGCTTGGCAGGGCTGGCCGAGGCTGCCACCCGCAGCACGTTCCTTCATGGCACAGTACTGGGGGTGAGGCCGGGGTGCTGGTGGAGGAGCAGGGCACCGAGGGGTGTTGAGGTCCCAACATAAGGACAGCGATAGGGCTGACCACAGTGCTTTCCACTTTAAAAGACTCCTAAAATGAGATTTACCTAATCTTTTCTATTTGCAAAAATGGAACCCTCCAGAGGTCGAATGACTGACCCAAGCTTAGAACTTGAACTTGCTGTGGTGGGAAGCGGGGAGTCGGCACGAGTTATCCAGCAGAGTCGTGAGTGGTGGGCCGCGAGTGGTTCTGGGAGCCAGACGAGCCTGCCCGTTTCAGGCACGAAAGGTCCTGGGTCTGTGCTGGGGACAGAGGCCTGGCCCACAGGGAGGCGCAGCTGGGAGATTTTCTTGTTCAGTTGGGCATGTGTTTGTGGGCATGCCGGGTTGTGCACATTCTAGGCACACGGGCAAGCGCCCTGCCTGCCCCCCGAGTGCCCCGCGCTGGTCTCCTGCCCAAGACTGGAGAGCTTCCTCTGGCGTTCCTGGGAAGAAGAGCGGGGACAGGGCTCCTTCCCCTGGTTTTTCTCTAGGAGGTTTCCTCAGTTCCCCTCTTCCCAGGGCTCTTTCTCATCCCTGCTCTCCAGCCCTGGGGGGCTTTGGTCACCAAGCTTTGGACTATAGTGCCTGAGCCCAAACCAAAGCTGGAGATGGTCACAGGGAAGGCGAGCAGGGTCCTGGCAAAGAGTTAACCTGTTGGCCGCCACCTGGGACTGCCTTCTCCAGGTTGTTCCTTCCTAGCTCTGAGTCTGCCTCCATTTTTCTTGTGCAAAAGTTGAGAAAAACACAATCTAAAAATGAAGCACTCAAGGCCAAGGGCAAAGCTGCCAGTCAATTTTGAACATGTGTTCTCCCGCGAGGACTGCTTCTCTCTCCGGGACACAGGGCGGGTGGTGCTGCACACAGTGTTGGCTCCGCGGGGCGGAGTCACAGTCCTAGCGTGAAGGGTGGTGTCTGTCTTTGGCCACTGGTGCAGGGTATTTAGACACTGGTGGTTTGGGACTTCTCACACCCTCTCTGATGATTTTGTAATCTCATAGCAAAAGCTGAGTTACCCGAAGGTTGTGGCAGTGTTGATCCTAAACTATTACTTGGCACAGAGACTGGTAGACAGCGGAGAGTGCTGGTCTCGTAGACACAGCAGCAGAATGCATTTCCACATGCAGACACCTCAAGTGCAGGACCACATGCGGCAAGTCTTCTTCTAACCACCTCTTGAGAAGGCCTGGTCCTGGGAAATGCACGCTGACTACTGGCTAGCTTCCCTGGATTAGTTTTCTGGTACAGAAAATTGAGTTGATCTCAGGGATCTGCCCCTGCCAGCTATTCTAGAATTCAGAGACAAATAGAGGCCACTGAGCTGCTCCCAAAAGCTGTCCAGACCTTGCTGTCACCTTCCACTGACTGTGGCACGTGACTGCACCTGTACCACACTAGCAGATGGATTCCTGTGCCCCTTAGGGCCCGGGAGTTATGAGGTTAGAGCAGCTGCTGGGTATGGCTCTGATTGACTGATTCTCTCTCTCTCTCTCTCTCTCTCTCTCTCTCTCTCTCTCTCTCTCTCTCTCTCTCTTTCTCCCTCTTTTTCTCTTTTTTTCCCTCTTTCTTCTCTTTCTCTTTTCTTTCTTCTCTTTTTTTTTGAGACAGGGTCTCGCTTTGTAGTTCAGGCTGTCCCTGAGCTCACTAGGTAGCCTAGGCAAGCCTCGAACTCAGCAATCCTACTGTCTCTGTCTCCCGAGTGCTGGGATGACAGGCATGAGCCACAACGCAGGCACTGTGGTATGCGGTGTTGATTGTTGGTGGGCATGTCTCCACGCCCAGCATTGTATGTAGTTACCGGGGATCGAACTCAGGAGCTTGCGCTTGCGAGGCAGGCGCCGGAACCACTGAGCTAACCTTCCGGCCCATTCTCTCTTCTTTTCGTGGTGCAGGAGATTGAACTCAGGCCCTTGTGCTTCCAAGGTAGGCATGGTACCACTTGAGCTAAATCCCCAGCCCAACTCCTGACGTGCTGACTCAGTACCCACAGCTGCTACGACAGTGGCTGCTCATGGGTCCCCAGTGGCACGAAGTAGGCCTTGGCTGCAAGTGGGGAGACAGCTGCCTATGCCGCACAGCTCCCCCTGAGGACTCGCTTATGGGTGAGGACCCAGCATGGCCGAGTTCAGCCCTGTCATCTGAGCTCACCAGCAGGGCTCCATGCGAGTGGCTGGAGGCCTCCCTTCTCCTCGCTGGTGCGGCCTCTCTGAGCCCGTGAAAATGCCAGGAGGGTCACAGATCCTGGCTCTAGGGTTGCCGTGAGGACACAGATCTCATGAGCACTGAGGTGTGACCTTGAACACCCTCCAGGGGCACGCCCTCCGTTCATCCTGGGATTCCCGTGCCTCCCCGGTGGGCAGCCCTGTCCCACTTCCATAGCACTAGCCAGTTCTTTGGCTCCCTGAAGCACGCTGGCAGGAAGGCAGGGCAGCCTCCTCCTTCCCATTTATAGAGGAGGAAGTCAATAGTCAGAGAGATTAAATGCTTGAGCATGGTCACCAAATGGCTGCCCTTCCTCAAGGAAGGGATGGAGGGTGGAAAACTGTGCCCTGGATGCAGCCTAAGTGGACACACATCAAGGAAGTCCATAAATTTCAGAGTGCATGCTGCTTTGATTCGGCTTGTGAAATTACCCTGCCCAGCTCTGGCTGGCTGCCGGGCCAACACGCGTTGGGGTTTCTTTGTAGATTCATAAAGCACCACCTGAGGGGCTTTTGCAGTTGCTGACGTCTGGCATTCCGAGGCCATTGAAGTCCAAGGCCTTGGTGGTGATGGACTGGGGGTTGGAACCCCGCAGAATGACTTTAGGAGACGCGTTGCCGAGGCTGAAGCCTGTGTGATTTTACCTGCTTGAGGCCCTGGTCAGTTTCAGACCCCAGAGACCGCAGATCTGTCCACCTTGGATGACTGCTTGGGGAAACTCGGCCAGACCTGTCCCTCCAAGCATACACAGTGGCTTTTTGCTTTCATTCCCATCGTGGTGGAAAAATACATGTTTTTTTCCCTTACTGACCTTCCTGAGGTGGGAATTTTTCAGGGAGATCAAAGCCCTTCATAGATCTATGTGCTTGACAAGTTCCTCGGGGCCTGTGACCTGTGTTCAGGATGCCACATGTGCTTTGAAAAGCTCTTCTGGAGAGCCTTTGGTTTTGGAAGAAGCAGGGATTATCTTCCCACGGGCCTGGGAGGAAGCAGAAAATGTCCATGGAGAAGGGACCATAGGGCCTTCTCTTTCCTTCTGGGTTTCCAGGTCTGGACGCAAAGTGCTGAGATTCCAGGCACTTTGTGATACTTCAGAGAAGTCATCATGGATGTTGGGCACAGTCAAGTTGGACATGTGGGCATTTCATGATCGGGGAAATCCTACGTAATGGCTGAAAGGATCCTAAAGATTATCAGTGTCAACCCTCCCTCTGACGCTGAAGCTATACCCATTTTAACCACCAATTACTGTATCCTTATATGTGAACCACCACGCCCTGCATTTATATGTGTTTAACCGTGTTTAATAACAGTAACCTTATAGTGAGAAATCTGTCTTGGAGAGTTGACCAAACCTTAACATCCACCTTGTGGGAGGCGACACGTCCAATGAGCCCACCGTCTCTCTGACGTGGTGAGGATCAAACCCCGGGGCTCTCACATATTACGCAAATGTACTGCTCAGCTATACACCAGTCCTTGGGCAGCTGATTCTGCTCTGGTAGCTGTTGCTCTTCCACCAAGGTCTAACTTGTCTTTTCCAGTCTAGATCTGATTTGGGGGGCTGTGTGGATAAGCCACCCCCCTTGACATCCAGCCCTGCGCACAGTGAGGTTGTCGTGAGCCCAGCTCCACTCCTCTTTTCTGGTCTTCTCTTCTGTACTTCAGTACATCATCTGTTCCTGCCTCACTTTGCTCTCTGTCCTGTTCCTCCCTCCTCTGGGCTCAGTGTTTTCTCTGTTTCGGTTCCACCACCTCACCCACTGCAC
>PVIC010007994.1:37839-49543 GCA_004025085.1 Thryonomys swinderianus | reverse complement strand
TGTGGTATGCGGTGTTGATTGTTGGTGGGCATGTCTCCACGCCCAGCGTTATATGTGGTTACCGGGGATCGAACTCAGGACCTTGCGCTTGCGAGGCAGGCGCCGGAACCACTGAGCTAACCCTCCGGCCCTACGATCAACTTTTTAAAAAAGATACAGAAGAGGGTGCATGAAATAGGGCCAAACATTGTTCCAGATGGGTGTGTGTGTGTGTGTGTGTGTGTGTGTGTGTGTGTGTGTAAAGACATTATATAGATATGGACATGGTTGGTGCATATCTGTAATCCCAGCACTTAGAAGGCTGAGGCAGGATGACTGCCAAGAGTTAAAGGCCAGCCAGTATTATGTACTGAGTTCAAGGTTAGCCTGAACTACACAGGGAGACCCTATCTCAAAAAAAAAACAACAACCCTAAAACAACAAGCAAATAAATAAATTTACTGTATACTGAATCCTAATTATGGTGAAAAAAGTTTGTGGAAGCTACTGCTCTTTAACAACTGTATAATAAATTGATGTGACCTCTTTAAAATACATACGATTTACAAACAATATTATCATTTCCCCTTTCACACTATCAGGGTTGGCTGAATTGTTCTGGGTGAGTCAAAATTCTCCTTCACAGACCTAAATTCTTTGTGAGCTTTCCTGATCTTTCCTTTTCTGGCATACCTTTTAGCTGGCATAATGATTATGCTGTGCAGATTTCAAATATGTCACCTACATGGACTTTTATTATATAGGCCAGAAACTTAATTGGCTTCCCCCCCTTTTTTCTGTTTTTTTTTTTGAGACAGGGTCTGGCTTTGGAGTCCAGGGTGGCCCTGAGCTCACTATGTAGCCCAGGCAAGCCTCAAACTCAGCAATCCTCCTGCCTCTGCCTCCCGAGTGAGCCACCACACCCGGCACTGTGGTATGTGGTATTGATTGCTGATGGGCGTGAGTCATCACGCCCGGTATTGTATGTGGTTACCTGGGATCAAACTCAGGACCTTGCGCTTGTGAGGCAGGTGCTGGAACCACTGAGGTAAATCTCTGGCCCGGCTCTTTTCTTTTAAATTACATTAATAAATGATTTGACAACCTTTATTATAATCTTGTGCCCTAGAGTTCCAAAAGAAAATATCTTTTGTGTAATTAAACTATCTGGATGTAGGTTCACCAAAGGTAAGAAATGAAAACTTTGGAGAATAAGGCAAGAACCATTAGTCTCATTAATATGTCATTTGCAGTACATTTTTAATCACAATTAATGTAATTTTTTACTTTTTGTTAGACAGAATGCAAATATTTTCATTGAAGTAGGGAGGATTAGCTGACTAATAGCTAGATATAAAACATCAAGCTAGACACTTTTCCTACATCAGCTATTCCTACATGTCAGAAAGCTGTAACACTTAGTGAGAATAACTTTTTATGGCTTTGACTCTGAATTGAAAGTGATTATTTCTGAAAAAATTAGAATTGCAAATATATTTTAAAGCATAGTCATATCAGTGTATTTGATACCCTTCGAATAAAAGCTTATCATTAATGCTTGTCATTTTAGGAGAATTACCAAGAGTGACTAATATGATAATAAGATAGAAAACTGCTTTTAATTTCTCTTAAAAATTCTTGAAAGATCTTGATATTGTACATTTTAAAGTCTGGCAAATACAATAAGCATAGCAAATATCAGAAGTGGGCCAATACTCATGGCAGTTTGGAGAAATAGGCTAAACATGTTACTACTGTATTGGGAAAATTCCTGACATTCAGCATGATTAAATTTTTAAAACTTTTACAGTGTGTATGTATCCATGGGGCAGACTGGATGTTTTAGAGTTAAATTAGAGCCACATGTGGTAGCACACACATATCATCTCAGATACTCAGGAAGATCACAAGTTTAAGGCCAGCCTGGACAACACTAAGACTTTTTCCTCAAAAAGACTAAAGCAAAGCAAGGCGGGTGGTGCATGCCAGTATCCCAGCACTTGGGCCGGCCTGAACTTTGTATTAAGGCTCTCCCTCCTCCTGTGAAGAGGAAACTATGGGGGAAAAAAAAACCCTTAAATGAAGCTAATCTTGTTAAGACTCTCAAATATGATTCAAGAATGTATGATCTAGGGCCAGAGATTTACCTCCAGTAGTTCCGGTGCTTGCATAGCAAGGGCAAGGTCCCTGGTTCGATCCCTGGTAAACACATACCACAGTGCTGGGCGTGGTGGCCCAGCCTGAAATCCCAGCACTCGGGAAGCAGAGGGAGAAGGATTTGCTGAGTTCCAGGCTTGCCTGGGTTACATACTGAGCTCAGGGCCAGCATATATATATTTTGAAGTGCTAATTTTCAAGTAACTCATATCCTATGAAGAAAAGGAAATGGGTTTTACATCAATTTACCTTTTTGTTTGTTTTAGGCAAAGTAGAGGTTTTATACATATATATATAAAAATAAAATTCACGTCTATTTTGTCATGTTATTTATATAAATACCTTGTGAATAATGTTGAAAAATCATTAATTAGGGGTCCATTTAGTTTTACCTTTATGTTCCATCACACTAAGTAAAACAGTCCACTATATTAAAGCTATTTATATTCATAAATACATGAATGTATATTTGAACTTCTGGGTGCTAATTTTTTCAATATTATAAACTATAAAGCTAAAATACAGTCTTTATAAAGTTTCATAAATTGAGCTCAGTAAACAAAGCAAAGGGTCTTACATTAAGCCGACAATAAATGTGCTTCAGGTATGCATCAAAACCCACACAAAACTAGGGTTCCTGAATGTTCTGATCTTTCCTGATGTTCTCATTAGCTAACATCATCTTTACTCACCAAATATTTACCTGGATAAATCAATCTTTTTTTTGAGACAGGGTCTCGCTTTGTAGTTCAGGCTGGCCCTGAGCTCACTATGTAGCCCAGGCAAGCCTCGAACTCAGCAATCCTCCTGTCTCTGCCTCCCGAGTGCTGGGATTACAGGCGTAAACCACCACGCCCAGCACTGTGGTATGTGGTATTGATTGCTGGTGGGCGTGAGTCACCACGCCCAGCATTGTATGTGGTTACCGGGATCGAACTCAGGACCTTGCACTTGCAAGGCAGGCTCTGGGACCACTAAGCTAAATCTCCGGTCCTGGATAAATCAATCTTGCTTCAAACACACACTCACACACACACATTTAAAACACACACGCACATACATTTGTTTATTTATTTAAAACAGGGTCTCTCTCTGCAGTTCAGGCTGCCATGTATTCACTATGTAGCGTATGCTAACCTCGAACTCCCAGGGATCCTCCCACCTCAGCCTCTTCAGTATAAGGATTACAAGGTGCACCAAGCCTAGCTTTCAGTTATATTTCAAAAGCAGGAACTGGGAGTAATGTTCAATGGTAGACAGTGAGCTTAATGTACACAGAAGTCTTGGGCTGGATCCCCCATCCCCACACACCAAATAGCCACAGCTCACAGTATTTTAGATGAGACTGAATTATAAATGTACACCTATATCCTAATGACAGTCAATAATTCAGTGCTTGTTCGTGTTTATACCAATTATGTTAGTTTGTTGCAGTATCTGGGGCAGTATTTAAGGAAACATACCCTAAATCACTATGGGAACTACAGAAGTATCAGACTTAGGGCTAGGTTTAGCTGGGCAATGTGCTGGCAATATGTGAAGCCCAAGGTTCAGTTTCCAGCACATGTACAATTAGTATAGAAAGGCAAAATCAGCATAGAAAAGCAAAACTGTTTTACTAAGCATTTCTTACTCTCTACATGAATATTTCTTTACATTTCACAGTGGAGCCAGATGACTAGAAAATTCTTAACATTTCATTACCTACAATGTTTGCAGGAATTAATTATTACATGTGGGTCTTGGGGACCCAAAGGTAGGAAAGACAATTACATTTATACATAGATAATGTCAGGCACTCAGAAATCACACTGACTTATAAATACAATTTCTCCATATTGCTACAAAGAAAGAGAGAGGGAAGAGACAGAATTAAGGGTATAGTTCAGTAGCATTTGCCTAATATACATAAAAAGGTCATAGGCTGATCCAGCACAATTTTTAAAAAAGGAAAATAATTATGGATCACTACTGACTATGGAGCCTGAACACACTCAGTTCACACACTGAGAAAGACCTAACATTTCTGCCATCTTACCATTTAATTGCTATTCAAATAACTTATTGGTGACAAGAGATATACCAGAAATAAAAGGAATTAGAATCAGGTGAGCTCTAATTCTAGCTGGTAAATTTCAGGAAAGATGCTTAACTTCCTCAGGTTTTAGTTTCCTCAACTGGAACATAAGAAATGTAAATAAGATAACTAAAATCTCTACTAGGTCTAAAATTCTGCTCATATAGTTCTGTTATAAATAGGGTTAATTTCAAAGATAGGACAAGTGCAATTTAAAAGTATAAATTAGCTGGACGTGACAGCACACACTTGTAGTCCCAGGTACTTGGGAGGTTGAGGCAGGAGGATCACTGGAGCCAAAGAGTTTGAGATCACCCTAGATAACACGATGAGACTTTGTCTCAAAAACAAATACACAAAACATGCTTCAAGTCCAAACAAATGTTTTCATATACTGCAGCAGATAAGAAAAAATTCTATGTACTCTTTCTCTAACATAGGAATGCTATTTTATGCACAATCTTAAAATTGAGTATGTAGGGCCAGGGATGTAGCTCAGTGGTTCTATGCCTGCCTGCCATGCACAAGGTCCTGAGTTTGATTCCTGGGGAAAAAAAAGTGTATATTTTGATAAATACAATCAATCTTTGTAGTGAATCCATTAGGAAGAAAATCTTTCAAATTCTGTACAGCTTATTTGTTAAAGACAGACATCTATACTATAAGTCTCATATAAAGTAATATTAACTTGTTATGAAGTCTTATATTTTATCCTAGAGTACCATTTCCTATGTCTTAGAAGTATTTACTTACAAGAGGTTATTGTTCCATTTCTACTCTATATGTAACATCAGTCCAATCAGCTAATAATTTCTATTAGAGAAAAGGAATGGTGTTGCACTGCAATTGACTTGGGAAAGCTGGCTCTCCTTCAGCTCTGTATACTGACTTGTTATAAAGCAGAAGCTGCAATAGACAAATCAATTATAATAGTGTAAAAATACTTAATTTATATCCATTTCAAATACCATGGGTGGATAAGTTCTGTCAGATGGGCAGGATAGTATTTTAGAGCTTTTTCTCAGTAGGCTTGTTAGTAGCTTCCACAAGCATAGTAAGACAATATACATTTTAAGACTGCAAACTGAATTCTTGTTATAAAGCAAGCCAGGAAGCATTTTCATCACAATGCCAAACCTCCACACACCACTGAAGACATTATTAGATAAATTAGGGGTTTAAAAGTACATCCTTCCTGACACTGGCAGTGTGGGCGTCTGCAGGCACCCACAGCTGTGTTTCTTCAGCAGTCTTGGAGTAGCAATGTAAGGTAATAAAAATTCTTGAAGGTGGGAAATTTCCATCAATTAACTTTGAGAGAAGCCTCGTCTGGAGCAGCCTCCTCTCAGCCCACATATTATGGTGCTGCCATCTACTCCGTTTGCCCTTGCTGGGAGGTTAGCACTAAAATGTTAATTCCCTATCCCCAGTTAACCATGTGGATTCAAGATCTAAAATCACGCATTAAGCTAAAAATAAGGAAGGCAAATCCTCCACCTGACTTAGTACTCTTTTCCTTAGTGGACTAAACGGAGTTAAAGTCAGGGTTTTCTCCTCTTCAAAATGTGTTCTTTCTTTGCACAGCAACCTCTAGAAATGCCACCTGGAGCCAGCCAATTGTGATGCCCACACATTATAGATTCTCCCCATGGGCTTTTGGAAATCTAAACAATGCCAACCCAGTGGCTGGGCTCCCACAGTTCTGCACTGGAATTCTCACCCAGAAATCTCATTCCTTTCTGCAACTATCAGCGTAATCTTAGTGCTCAGTTTTCCACATGCTCACCAGATTGACATTCAAGCTAAACCAAAGGGGCATCTTAGGTTTTCTGTGAATACCCATCTAGAAGTTATTGATCCATCAAAGTTCAAACCAACGCTAGTCTCACAAGATCAGGAGATAAAAGCTGCCTCGCCATGTCTCCTCCATGGCCAGGAGGCAACAGTACCGAAGCATGAAACACGGTTGTTAGGTTCCCAGTGTGACCTTCCTATTGTTGATCCTCTGTGCACCCGGGGGCCTCACAGGCAGCACTTGCCCATTGGTGGTCCCTCTACCTTGGTTCATTCTCTCCCCATGTTACCCAAAGGGTCTGTCTGATGCTTCCTCTCCCCTCTGACCTTATCATACCGTGTCTTTTCCTTTTCTCTTAGCTGTTATCAGTTTCTAACACACTATTAGTGTTTCTTACTATGTTTATTGTGCATTTTATGTCTTCTTGGCTCCCCTACTGCTGTTTCTGACTACTTTGTTTTTTGGTGGCCAGTACCTACATCAGTACCTGGCACACAAGTGATCAATAAATATTTGCTGAATGAATAAACTGCTTTCTGATTTATATATATCTTTCCCTGTTTACGTGTTTCCTATTAGTAGAAAAAATAATATATTTACAAAAGAGTATCCCATGTTAGAGCACACTATGAAACTTGGACTGGTATTAGTAAATAGCTGATAACTATTAGCAAATAGGAATTATGGTCATATTTATACATTTGCTGTCAACTCAAGTAATTGCTTATGCTGTGGCTTCATATACATTAGGTATTTTACTCACGAAAAGATAATGCACTTAAATCTCAAGAGTATGTATACTTTTTTTTTTTTTTTTCCTGAGACAGGTCTTGCTTTGTAGCTCAGACTGGCCCTGAGCTCACTATGTAGCCCAGGCTGGCCTCAAACTCAGCAATCCTCCTGTCTCTACCTCCTGAGGGCTAGGATTACAGGCATGAGCCACCGTGCCCGGCATTGTAGTATGTGGTACTGATTGCTGGTGGGTGTGAATCATCATATCCAGTATTGTTTGTTGTATGTGGTTACCGGGAATCAAACCAGGGACCTTGGCACTTGTTAGGCGGGCGCTGCTACCACTGAGGCAAGGAACTCATCTTCATCCAATATTTTGATATGACAATTCTTATGAAAGCAAAGGCCCAACTAAATATATAATTATCCTCTGAAACCCAACTAGAAATAAAAGTTTAGTAATTAGCTGGGTGTGTTATCATACATTTGGAATTCCAAACCTTGAGTGCTGAAGGCAGGAGGATTGAGTTTAAGCCCAACCTGAACCAGATAGAGGGAGCCTGGCCAGAAACAGACATCTTGAGACACACGTTTTGTCCTTGAAGACTTTGCTCCATTATCTTCTAGGGCTGAACTTTTGAGAGAAGAATTCTGAAGTCTATCTGAATCTTTCTCCCCTCATTAAGCTGTTCTCTTTCTCTGGAGTCATTTTTCAATTTGTGGAATCCAATAACATTACTAGGTTGCTCCTGGATATAACTGTTCTATATAAAAATTTCCAGACTCTGGATGTGGTCAGTCATTCTGTATATTCAAATGTGTATTTCTTTCTGAAGTTTTCTTGAGAAATATATTTAAATATTATGTTGAGTTTTATTCTTTAGGAACAATTCTGTATATTCCACAGTTAACACTGGCTGTCTGTTCTTGCAAAACAGTTCATTTCCATTTTATTCTATGCATTTCCTCTTATTTCTCATGTCCCTCAATGTTTCTCAGAAGAGACTTCCACTGTGCCCTTTATGTCACTGGAAATTTTTTCTCTTCTATTATCTCTTGAACTCTAATGTTATCTAAGATTTTATCTTCTGCACTAAATCCTCTTTGGCTTTGTTTTGTGCACTAGATTATTTCAATTACTTAAGGCAATGTATTTTATTAAAGTCTTCATCAGTTGTTTTTCATTATTCAGCAGTGTTTCTCAATTGGTATTTATTTTTATTTTCATTTTGTTGTTTTCAACTATTTTTAATTGTAATATCTTTAAATAAATTCTTTTCTCATTTCTTTATAATTAGTCATCTGTTCTTCTTCACCAGCTACTTCTAATAGGTTCATGTGAGAAAGAGGCCAGAACTGTAGTTCAGTCTCACAAGGATTCTTCCCAGTTAACAGTGAGGTTGAGTCATATGAGAGAGTAATGTTGCTCTTTGCTTCTCTTGCCAACAAACATTGGCAACTATAAAGCTGTCCATAATATATGGTCTCTTTCCTCACAATGCCTTATGTTATTGGGAGTTTTGTTTTGTTTTGTTTTGTTTTTTTGAGACAGGGTCTCACTATGTAGTTCAGGCTGGCCTTAAACTTGTAGAGATCCTCCTGCCTCAGCTTCTCGTTGAGAGCTGGGATTATAAACATGCACCACCATGCCTTTTGTAAAATATGGTTTATTTCCAGTTCCTTGTTCACCTCTTCGCTTCATTCTGTTACCAAACTATCTAAGAAGATTAAAAAAGAAAAGAAATCTATTACATTCTTTGTTTCTGGTTTTTTGGGGGGGGGGGTTTGTTTGTTTTTTTGAGACAGGGTCTCACTTTGTAGTTCAGGCTGGCCCTCAGCTCACTATATAGTCCAGGCAAGCCTGGAACTCAGCAATCCTCCTGTCTCTGCCTTCTGAGTGCTGGGATTACAGGCATGAGCCACCACACCCGGCACTGTGGTATGTGGTATTGATTGGTGGTGGGCGTGAGTTACCACGCCCAGCATTGTGTGTGGTTTCCAGATCGAACTCAGGGCCTTGTGCTTGCGAGGCAGACGCTGGAACCACTAAGCTAAATCTCTGGCCCTCTACTGACTTTTTTATAGTTCACATATGACTTATAAAAGCATTTTCAGATATATTTAAAGAGGTGCATAACAGCAAAATATAGAAATAATCCAAATGTCCTCAATAGAGCACTTGTTAAATATAGTTAACTCCAATTTAGTCAGTAAGAATAACATTAGTCTGGTAAGGTAGTGCATGCCTATAGTCTCAGCACTTGGGAGGCGGGGGCAGGAATAAGTTTGAGGACAACATGAACCATATAATGAGCCTAAGGCCAACCTGGACCACAGAATGAGACCTCACTCAGCAGCAACAACAACAAAACCAAACAAATAATAAAAACAAGGGTAATAATGGAGCCAACACCTAGGATCCCAGCTACCTGGGAGGCTAAACCAGGAGATTCACAAGTTTCAACCTAGCCTGGGAGACTTAGTGAGACTCTGTATCAAAACAATTTTAATACAGTACTGGAGATTAAACTCAGGTTCACACTTTTATTTTTTATTTTGAGACGGGGTCCCCATAGGAAGCCAATCTCTTTCAGGTAATCCCTTCTACCATAGTCTCTCGTCTCTGCTCAGCTCTGGACCTCTGTTAAATTGGTCTAGACCTTCTACTGCTCCTCCTCATCCAACCTTCTCTCTGTGCTCTCTGGGACTCCGGGTCTGGCAGCAGTACATTGCGTCTTCCCCTCTTGCCCAAGCATTTTAGCTGAGACTGTGGAGCCCCTCAGACAATGCCAAGGTGAGATGGCTGCCCCTCATCAGCACCTACAGAATCAGGTCCCTCCTTTTTCCCTAAAAGCCCTTGAAACTCATTCTAAACCATTCACAAGTACAATTAGTCTTCAGGGCCCTCCACACATAGGGCCTCATTTCCTGAACACTCTCCACCTACCTCTCTGGCACTCCCTCCATCACAACTCTTCCACATCTGGTTATTCCAGTATCTATGCAGATAATCCTTCCAGCTCACAGACCTCTCAGTTTCTTGACCTCCTCACCTCCAGTGATCCAGTCTTTCACATCCCTGCCAAGCCTTTTCTGGACTGTGTCATTACTGACAACTAAAATGCCTCCATTTCAAGCATCCTACTCTCCTCCCAGCCTGCTCTCTGTACTGCAGGTGCTTCAACAGCTCTGATGCCACCAGGCCCTTTGATCCATTTTTCCTACAGCATTAGTCATCCTCCTTCCTTGGCTCATCATTTTTTTTTTTTTTTTTTTTTTTTTTGCTTTTGAGACAGGGTCTCACTTTGTAGTTCAGGCTGGCCCTGAGCTCACTATGGTGCCCAGGCAAACCGCCGCGAACTCAGCAATCCTCCTGTCTCTGCCTCCCGAGTGCTGGCTCATCATTTTAATCAGTTCCTTCCCTGAACTGTCAAATCTCTTATCCCTTTATTCTCTGCCAAACTCACTTTGTAACCTACTGGTCAAATTAAACACTCTCCTCACTCAAAGTAGTACTACTAGAGACAGCTAAGTTAGGTATAAATAGTATAGGCAGTCAGAAGGGCTCAACAGAGACAGTCTAAAAGATGAAAATACACTACATCTGTGGCCGGAGACACATCAGTTGGAGAGCAGGCTTCAAGATAAAGATGAAATGACCAGGCATGCATACTTGACAAAGGACAAGGTAGGCAGTAACACCTGGCCTAATGAAGTCTAGACAGACATCAGTCACCCCAGTGGGTGACCAAGACCTCCAGACACGTCATTTCCTAGAAAGTCACGTTCTTTCCATGTATATTTGTGATGTGACTGGTTCCCCCCGGATCATGATTACCCAAGCGACTCTACTTGTAAACATACTGGTTGTTCATTAGGTTTAGCCTACATTGTACTCATGGGTTTTACTCTGTAAAAGTTCATCTGAAAAGTGGGGTCCTTGGGTACACATTTGGGACCTCTGCCTCTCAGGGACTATCTTCTCAAAAGACATTTCCTACTCTTAACTTCCATCATTCCTAGAATTCATTATTTGATTTTAGAGAATACAAACTCAACATCAGACATTTAACAGGTTGGAAATTAAAATTTTCCTTATATCCTTTGGAGGTCCTATTTCATCTCCTATATCATCCTGGATCTCCCCAATTGGAAGGAGATAAGAATCTTATTTTGTTTTATGGATTCTGAATTGTGACTCATTTAGGTAATCAAGAATTGTATGCTGGGCTGGGGATTTAGTTCAGTGGTTCTGGAATCTGCCTCACAAGCACAAGGCCCGAGTTTGATCCCTGTAACCACACACCACAGTGCTGGGTGTGGTGGCTCACACCTACCAGCAATAAGTACCATACACCATAATGCCAGGCATGGTGGCTCATGCCTGTAATCCCAGCGCTTGGGAGGCAGAGGCGGAAGGGTTGCTTTGAGTTCGAGGGTAGCCTGGGCTACAGTGAGTTTAGAGCCAGCCTGTACTACAAAGACCCTGTCTCAAAAAAAAAAAAGTATGCCTTGGGCTGGGGATTTAGCTCAGTGATTCCAGTTCCAGTGCCCGCCTCACAAGTGCAAGGTCCCAATTTTGATCCTCAGTACCAAAAAAAATTGCATCCCTTGAATTTTTATGCCTTGTTTCTCTTCTATGCATTGTCTTTTGTTAAAATGATGGTAAATTTAAGCTGAAAATATGGAAAGATCATATTTCTTTGATGAAACATTTTACTTTTGCAGGCAGTCTTATATTCCTATTTATATATGTTGCATTTACCTATTTCTTTTTTTTTAATTGAATTCTTTATTGGTACAATTTATATACATCTCAAAATCACATATAACATTGGGAAATTTGTACCAGTATATGCCACAAGTTAATTCTCATTTTTACCCATATCCCTACCCACTCCCCCCTCCTCCCCCCTTATACATGCTCTTTTATTTTCTTTCTGTATCATATTTATTCCTTCCCC
>PVIC010007994.1:21046-37739 GCA_004025085.1 Thryonomys swinderianus | reverse complement strand
CATTTACCTATTTCTTGCACTGTGGTTGGCTATCTTAGTGCTAAGAAAAAGTAATGTTAGGCCACCAGTTAGTGGACTTGGATATTAACTACAAGGTCAATTTAGAAAACGCTATAAAATGGATCTTTTTAGCGAAATGCAGTTCATATTTAGAAAGCATACATGCCCATTAATAAATCACAGGGCTCTAACTGCCAGTTAAAAGGCAATAGGCTGGCAGCTGTTCTTAAAACTTGGGAGACAGACTGGCCCAATCCTCCTCTACACTCTAGAGGAAATGTTGAGCCTATCTGCTTCAGTTTCCTTTCTGGTCTGATCTTCCACTGGTGAGGAGGTAGTTGTAGCTCTTGAGATTATACATTCTTTCCTTTCCAAGTGAGAGTGATGACTCTCGGCCTAGCTGTCTCAATAACTCACTGGGAGCATGACAAGACTTCCTTTTTTCTGATCTCATTTATGATCTTTCCCTTTCACTTATACCTTCCTTTTTTGGAGACACAAAAGACTAGAGAGGAAAACCTTAAGGTGTCCCAACCTTTCCCTCCTCTTCTATAACTAAGAACATTTAAATTGAGGCCACAGAAAATGAGTATTTGTTAATGCCAAAGACAAAGAAATCATCTTAGAAAAGAACAGCCCAGGCTTTTACTCATCTCTTATGGAATGCTAAAACAAACAGTGTTTGCTCTTCCAGCTAGTAAACACTCAGGTTAGCTGCCACAATTTAAACCAAAGGATAAATTTCCCCAGCACTTCCTGGCCAACTGAAGCCAATGGAATGTTGACAGATAGACAGCTGGATTCCTTCCTTTCAGGAGACAAATCTCTGGTTGCATGGAAATTGAGAGGAGAAAACTAATGTAAACTGAGGGGAAATGGACAGGGCTACTCTCTGGTGGACACCCAAAGGTTCCTCAGTGGAAGCTGGGTCCTGACAGCCCAACTGGCTAACCAGCAGAAAAACCTCCACTGATCTATCTACCTGCATTCTTTGGTGAGATGAAAGGTAATTCAGTGATCTGCAGGCAACCTCTGTCTCAGAGTGACCTGAGAAGATGCTGTTAAGAGTCTTTTCTCAAAATTTGGTTAAGAGTTGAACTACAGCTAGGTGTGGTGGCTCCCACCTGTAATCCCAGCACTCGGGAGGCAGAGGCAGTGAGTTCAAGGCTTGCCTGGGTTAGATAGTGAGCTCAGGGCCAGCCTGAACTACAAAGCGAGACCCTATCTCAAAAACAAAAAACAAACAAACAAACAATCAAAAACTGTGCTAGAGGTTTGTACTTTCTCTGCTAGTAAGATAGGCCCCTATGGGACCAAGCACAGTGCCCTGAAAAATCTTCCACAGGACAAAGGTCTAAATTAAAAACTCTTACTTTTTTTTTTTTAACCCGACCCACTGAGAGTTGACTTTAGAACTCCTTATTGCTAGACCCCACCTCCCTTTGGGAGTTCTCAAATTGAGGCATCTTGCAACAACTGTTTTTGCCTTTAACGGAGGAGAGACTAGCTATCAGAAAAACAGTTTACACTTGTGTGTGTTTTACATATACTAAGTAGGAGTGAAGAACGGACTTTTAAGCCAGCCTTTCTCTTCCTATACATTTAGGAAACTGATAGAAGTGTCTTTGCTAACATGTAAATTGTGGTTGCTAGGCAATGAGTGTAAGTTTTAATCTTTGAGGTGCATAAATGTGTTGCAGGTATAAGAACATAGAAATTTTAAAATGGATTTTAAGTGAATCTTAGTCTTGTCTTGCCTCTGAAATTGCTTAGTTGATGAGATAAATAACATAAATGCCTGGGGGACATTGCCTGAGGGCTTAGGACAAACTTCCCAAGCCATTCTTTTTTAAAAAATAAATTTAGTTTATCGGTACATTTAAAAAATAATTATGATCACATTCATCATTGGCAGTTTGTATCTGCACATAGTATACCTCGATTCTTACTTTTCCCCATTGGCCTGCCCTCCCTTCAACCCCCAACTCCCCTACATACACATAAACTTCATTTCATTTTTTCCTTTCTACCATCAAATTTTTTTTGTTTCTTTGCTTTCCCAAGCCATTATCTTGGCTCTATTCTGTCTCTGGAAGTGATCTCCTTTGCGGGCTGAGAAGTGCTCTAATTTGCTCCTTGACCTGTTTTCCTCACTCTCAAAGAATTGGAAAGCCCCCTCTTGATTACTGGTGTTGCTAGCAATGCTTCCTTCTTTAAATGATTGTTATGGCTAAAATGAATTGTAACTTATACTTTTAAAAACATTTGCAGAAGGGCCAGAGATTTAGCTCAGTGGTACCCTCCTCTGCATTGTAAGCACAAGGTCTGGAATTCGATTCCTGGTAACCCCATACCACAATGTGGGGTGTGGTGACTCACACCACAATCAGTACCACACCCCACAATGCCGGGCATGGTGGCTGACACCTGTAAACTGAGCACTCAGGAGGCAGAAGCAGGAGGATTGCTGTGGATTCGAGCCTTGCCTGCCTGGGCTACATAGAGTGAGTTCAGGGCCAACCTGAACTACAAAGCGAGACCCTGACTCAAAAAAAAAAAAAGGTGTTAACATTAGAGGAACCTGGGAGAAGGACATACAAGAACTCTGTACTATCTTTTCGACCCTGCTATAAATCTAAAATTATATAGAAATTAAAAGTTTAAAATCCAGCAAGTCATGTCATTTATTTAAAACTTCAGTGCCAGGCGCTGGAGGGTTAGCTCAGTGGTTCCGGCGCCTGCCTCGCAAGTGCAGGGTCCTGAGTTCGATCCCCAGTAACCACATACAATGCTGGGCATGGAGACTCACGCCCACCAGCCATCAATACCACATACCACAGTGCCGGGCATGGTGGCTCACGCCTGTAATCCCAGCACTCTGGAGGCAGAGACAGGAGGATTGCTGAGTTCCAGGTTTGCCTGGGCTACATAGTGAGCTCAGAGCCAGCCTGAAGTATAAAGCAAGACCCTGTCTCAAAAAAAAAAAAAAAAAAAAGAAAAAAAACAGTGCCAAGAAACACACTGAAGGAAAAGGCTCTCAATAAATATTTACTGATTGAATAAGTGAAAATTAAATATTAACCATCAAGACCACATCAAGTTAAATGACCATACATTTCCTTACATTGCCTCTTTGTATCTCTTGATTTCTATCCTTTCACCAGATTCCTACATGGTTTTTTTTTTGTTTTTTTTTTAGTTTTAGTGGTTTTTCTTGGTTTTTTTTTGTTTTTTGAGACAGGGTCTTGCTTTGTAGTTTAGGATGCCCCTGGGCTCACTATTGTAGCCCAGGCAAGCCTTGAACTCAGCAATCCCCCTGCCTCTGCTTCCCAAGTGCTGGGATTACAGGCTTGAGCCACCAAGACCGGCATTTGTGGTATGTGGTACTAATTGCTGGTGGACGTGGCCACCACACCTGGGATTGTTGTATGTAGTGACCAGGGATCAAACCAGAGACCTTGTGGTTGCTAGGCAGACACTGGAACCACTGAGCTAAATCTCTGCCCCCCCCCCCCTTTTCTGAGACAGGGCCTCATGTTATATAGTTCAGGCTGGCCTTGAACTCACTGTGTAGCACAGTCTAGCCTCAAACTCACAGCAATCCTCCTGCCTCTGTCTCCTGAAGCTGGGATTACAGGTATGAGCCACCATGCCTAGCTTCCTACATGTTCTTCACTATCATATTCCTCTCATGATTTTCTTTCTTCTTTCATACATAATAACTCTTTCTATTCATTATTTTCTAACAGCCATAAACCTTAAGGCATTTCTTCCCTTTTAAATTTAAACCTAAATTTCCTTTTTATAGCACTCTGAATCAAACCTCTCTGAAAATTATAAATTTGAAACTATAACCCTGACCCCATTTGTAGTTTTAAAGATATAAACATCTCAGTTTACTTAAGATAAAATTTTAGAGCTCACAAATATAGCTCATAAAACAATCTCTTTTCTGTATTTGATCTAAATTTAGATTGGGGTACAAGAAGCAAAGATCATGGCTAAATCTTTAAATTTATTAGAATAAATGTTTCCTTTTACAGTATTCAGTTTTTCAGAAACCTGTATTTTAAAAGCACATGCCACTTTAAAAGCTATTGTAGGGAATTTATGACAGGTAACAAGATTCCCAATAAAAATTATAAATTAAACATTAAAAAAAGAGGATGTGATAGTACAGCATTGTATCTAGCCTTACATGAAACCAGATTTTCTTCTACTTGATTCCAGTAATCTAAGGAATCTCCAATTGATAAAGAATATACCCTTATGAATTCTACTGGTTAAATAGTTCAGTTTTTGAAAAAGCTATTTTTAAATAAGCCTTAAATATACTCTAAACCTCCAATACAGTTGGCAGCTTCAGAAAAGCTTAATTACTCTCTTATTCGTTAACCATCCAAAGAAACCAATCTGGTAACCACCACAGTACTTATTACCTGCTGTGAGCATAGTCAAGTAGATTCCCCACTGTTAAATTCAGAAAAATAAACCAGAAGAAAAGAAAGAAGAAAAAGAAATAGGACTGCAGATAGAGGAGGTAACAAAATATAGCAACCAGGCACAAAATGAGAATCTCTCAGCCTGGCTTTTGATACAAAGAAAGATGAGGAACTATTTTCAAGGACACTATGGAAAATATCTAGGAAAATGCTTTCTTTTTCTATAGTAAAAGTCAAACTAAGAGTAGAGCGATTTACTGTGATTTTCTTTAAATGCGTGTCCATAGGAACCAAAGAATAAAATTACCTTTTGAATTCAGAATGATAGGGGCAGTAAATGAGAGAGAGAAAAAAACAACCTTGGGTCATAAAGCATTTTTAATGCCAAAAACTGTAATAGTACAAAGACTATATGATTCTAATAATAAGAAATAGTTGACAGCAGACCATAACAGGATTCACAATCATTTTATTTTCTAGTGATTCTTCCCTCTGAATTCACCATAAATTGGTTTTGTGCTAGTTAAGTGACATCAAGAGCAGTGGCATCAACCTGCATGTATTTGATTGCAGAGAGCTACTGTCTTTTTGAAAATGGGTTTTGGAAAGGTATCTCCTTAAGAAAAATGCTGAATTATAACCTTAACCACAGCCACACATCTGGGCACTGCCTTAGGAAAAACTGTCACAATAAATAGAGTGGAAGAAATACAGGGATGTCTACTACCAAGAAAGAATCTAAACAGAAAGCCCTTGCTGGGTTTTCTTCTTCTAATGACCACTAGCTCAAACCTTTCATTCAATCACACTGCTACACTTGTAGGAAGCCAATCACTCTCTCCCTCCCTCCCTCCCTCCCTCCCCCTCTACCCCTCCCCGCCCCCTCTCTCTCTTGCAGTACTGGGAACTTGTGCTTCCAAGATAGGCACAGTACCACTTTAGCTAGATCCCCAGCTGACTGTTCATTCTTCATTAAACCAAAGCATAAAAAGTTTTCTATAGGTCTTCATTTCTGAAGCCACATGTTATATAAAACTTTGATTAAATTCACAATTTCTCTTGTTAACCTCTTTTGTTAGTGTCAGCCATGACCTTTCTGAATGATGAAAGTTATATCTTTTTGCCCTTATACTGTCTCTAAAATTGGGTCTTGCTCACTCACCATCAAAATTTGTTCAACTCATTATTATAGACAGCTAAATTAGCTAGAAATATTATACCTAATATTAATCCTAGACCCTTGAGAGAGTCAATACAAAAGATGAAAGCACATTACAACTGTGGCCAGAGATGCCTCAGTTAGAGGCCAGGCCTCAACATAAAAATGAAATGACCAGGGCTACATACTTCCCTAAGGGATAGGATAAGTGGTGACACCTGGCCCAAGAAAGTCTAGATACACATCAGTTACCCTAGTGGGTGACCAAGACCTCCAGATTCATCCTTCCCTAAAAAAAAGATTTTGTTCTTTCCATGTACATTTGCTACATGACTTGCTTCCCCACTGGACAATATTACCTAAGCAACTATACTTGTATGTTTATTAATCATAATTTTCTCCCACATTGTACCCACCTTCTGATTTTACTCTGTAAAACTTCCCCTGTGAATTGGGTCCCCAGCAACCCACTTGGACCCCCTCCTGTCTCTTTCAAAAACTATGTTTCCCAGGGCCAGAGGGTTAGCTCAGTGGTTCCAGCACCTGCCTCTCAAGTGCAAGGTCCTGAGTTCTATCCCCAGTAACCACATAGAATGCTGGGCATGGTGACTCACGCCCACCAGCAATCAATACCACATACCACAGTGCTGGGCGTGGTGGCTCATGCCTGTAATCCCAGCACTCGGGAGGCAGAGGCAGGACGATTGCTGAGTTTGAGGCTTCCCTGGTTAGCTACATAATGAGCTCAGACCAGCCTGAGCTACAAAGCAAGATCTTGTCTCAAAAAAAAAAAAAAGATTCAGGCAGTTAGTTAAACTGAGAAATATAAAACACAAGAACAAAGGATAAAGGTTAAAATAAGAACTTTTCTTCCCAGGAAAAAGAACTATTAGACAGCACATGCTAAATTAAGAGGTCCTTCCTGACCCTATAGGCTGAAGTAACCAGTTTCTAGCTAAGTATTTGGCTAAGTAACTGCTTTCTAAATTCTACAAAGCCTCCTATGCTCTGCTTATCTATATAAAGCCCAAACAAAGAAGCACATTAGACTTCTATCCTTTTGCCCCTGATTCTATTCTTCAATTTTGCAAGACACAGAACTTGGGTTTATACAAGATTAATTATTTAACTTCCAGCTCCTTTGTAGCTTCAAGTAATGTGATCTGAGGGCAAGCTCTTACCGAGGGCCTGGAGGAGAATTCCATGTTTGAGCACTGGCATTCTAGGGCCCCAAACTCCAGATCATTCTCCTGCTACCATTCTCTGAACATGTGTCTTACACAGCTGAAAAGTTTGACTTACTTCAAACTTACTACCTGACGTGTGTTCTGATTGCTCTCTGATTGCTCCCTGTGTCCCTCTCCTTAGGCCTCATTACCTTTCCCTGAGACAGAATAACAGTAAAATTAAGCCAGCTAATAACATTTCACTACAGTGGCCTCCACTACAGTGGGCTCTAAATATTCAGTAAAAGAAAAAAGTCACATTAAATCAACAGCTAGACATGAGTAAGCTCAGTAAGGAATGCATGTACAAGACAAGGCAGGCCAAAGGCTGTCTCTTGTGCCAAATAGCTAGTCGGTTGTAAATGAAAAGGAAAAGTTCTTGGAGGAAAATGGAAAGTGTTACTCCAGTAAACACATGAATTGTAGAAAGCAAAATAGCCTTAATGCTGATATAGGGAAAGTTTTAGTGCTTTGGATAGAAAAATTAAACCAGGCACAAAATTCCACTAAACCAAAGATTAATCTTGAGTAAGGCTCTCACTCCTCAATTCCATGAATGTTGAGAGAAGTGAGGAAGTACAGAAGAGAAGCTGGAAGCCAGCAGCAGTTGCTTATGAATTTTTAAGAAAAGAAGCCCTCTCCACAACATAAAAGTACAAAGTCAGTTTGGGGCTGAAGCTCAGTGGTGGAGATTTGCTTAATATGCATGAGGCCCTGGATTTGAGCTCAACAGCACAGCAAAAAAAAACAGAGAACAAAAAGTAAAAAGTAAAGCAGCAGGCACTGATATAGAAGCTGCAGCAAATTACCCAGAAAATCTACCTAAAATAACTTAAAGGTGACAGTAAGTAAAACAGCCTTATACTGAAAGAAAAATGTCATCTGGGATTTTCATAGCCAGAGAGAAGCCAATGCTTGGTTTCAAAGGTCAGATTGGCTCTCTTATTAGGGGTTAATAGTGTTGGTAATTTTAAGTTGGAAACAATATTGACTTGAAGAATTATACTAATGTGCTCTGCCTGTATTCTACAAACAGAAAAACACAACCTGGATGACAGCACATCTGTTTACCACGTGGTTTATTTAATATTTTAAACTCATTGTTGAGACTTGCTCAGAAAGATTTCTTTCAAAACATTATCACTGACAATGCACTTTGTCACTCAAGAGCTCCAATGGAAATGTACCGAATAGATGAGTGTCATTTTCATGCCTACTAGCACAACTCTGTTCTCCAGGCCATGGGTTAAAGAGTAATTTCTCTTGAGTCTTTTTTTTTTTTTTTTAAGGCACTGATAGTGCAGTTGCCTAGCAAACTCAAATCCTTGGGTTCCATCTCCAGAGCAGTAATAAATAAATATATAAAACACACTTTATAAGACAATAGTGCTACAGATGGTGATTCCTCAAATGAATCTGGGCAAAGTGAATTTAAAAACTTCTGGAAAGAATTCATTGTTCTAAATGCCATTAAGAGTATCACAGAAAGGGCCAGAGATTTAGCTCAGTGGTTCCTGCACCTGCCTAGCAAGCACAAGATGCTTAGTTCGATCTCTAGTAACCACATACAAGACCGGGCATGGTGATTCACGCCCACCAGCAATCAGTACCACATACCATAGGGCCAGGTGTGGTAGCTGACTCCTGTAATCCCAGCACTTGGGAGGCAGAGGCAGGAGGATTGCTGAATTCGAGGGTTGCCTGGGCTACAGAGTGAGCTCAGGGCCAGCCTGAACTACAAAGCAAGACCCTGTCTCAAAAAAAAAAAAAAAAAATCACAGAAGGGGCCTGAGATTTAGGTCAGTGGTTCCGTGCCTGCCTAACAAATGCAGGGTCCCTGGTTTGATCCCGGTAACCACATACAGCAATATCAACCATGGTGACTCACACCCACCAGTACCATATACCACAATGCTAGGAGTGGTGGCTCACGTGTGTAATCCCAGCACTTGGGAGGCAGAGGTAGGAGGATTGCTGAGTTCGAGGTTTGCCTGGGGTACATAGTGCACCCAGGGACAGCCTGAACGACAAAGCGAGAACCTGTCTCAAAAAAAAAAAAAAATCAGAAGGAAGATTGCTGGTTGTATGTAAAGACACATACCTATAATCTAAACTACTTTGGTGGCTGAGGCAAGAAATCGAAAGTTTATGGACAGTTTTAGCAATTTAGTGAGACCCTGTCTCAAAATAAAAAATAAAGGTCTGTGGATGAAGCTCAGTGAGCTGGTATGTAAAATGTATAACATTAATAGGATTTCGGAAGAAGCTGATTTCAAACTGGGCATGGTGGTACACACCTGTAATCCTAGCACTCTGGAGGTTAAAACAGGAGGAGCACCTTGAGTTTGAGGCCAGCCTGGGCTACACAGTAAATCTGAGGACAGCCTGAAATACAAATATGACTCTATCTAAAAAAAAAAGTTGATTGTAATCCATATGGATGATTCTGAATATTTCAGTTGTAGGGAGGACAGGGGAATGGGAAAAAATGAGAACCAAGATGTGTCATGTACTGATACAAACCCTCAATGTTGAATGTGATCATAATGTATATATAAAATTTACCAATAAAATAAATTTTTAAAAAAGAACTGAAATAAAAGACTTCAGTGGAAGAAGTAACAACAAATGCAGTAGAAATAGCAAGAGAAATAAAATTAAAAATGGAGCCTGAAGATGTGGCCAAATTGTTGTGATCTCATGAGAAAACAACAGACAAGAAGTTGTTTCTTATGGATGAGCAAAGAAAGTAGTTTCTTCAGATAGAATCTCCTTCTGGTGAAAACGCTGTGAACATTGTTGAAATGACAGTAGAGTATTACACAAACTTAGTTGTTAAAGGTTTTGAGAGAATTCCAATTTTTAAAAAAGCTGTATTGTGAATAAAATACATTCATATAGCAAAATCTTTCATGAAAGAAAGATCAGATCAATGTAGAAACTTTAGTATTAGGATTACAACTTGCAGGCTGAGGATTTATCTCAAGTGGTACTGCACCTACTTTGGAAGCAAAAGGGCCTGAGTTTGATCCCCAGTACCACCAAAAAAAAAAAAAAAAAGATTACAACTAAGACAATCATTAGCATTTTCCATCAATAAAGTACCGTGAATTAAGATACATATTTTTGAAAATCCTATTGCACATTTAACACACTACAGTATAGTACAAACACAATTTATTATTATCTTGTTTTGTCTTGAGACAGGATCTCAATATGTAGCTGACCTCAAACTTGTAATCCTCCTGCCTCAGCTTCCTAAGTGTTGGGATTTCAGGGATGCTTTTTTTCTGTGGCATTAGGACTGAACCTAGCATATTTGCATTGAACTACATCCTCAGACATTTTTCTAGTTTTTTATTTTGAAATAGTCTGTCTCATTAAGCTACTAAAATACCCAGACTTCAACTTGAAACCCTCCAGCTTCAGCTTCCTAGAGTGCTAGATTTACAGATGTATGCCACCATTACCAATTTGAATGAAGTTTTTTAAACTAGGAAAGGCTCCATAACATCTAATGTGAGATTTTTTTTCTAAATTGAATTTCTCAGATGTGATAGAGGCATATGTTATTCAAACCATGGTGCCAAATAAAATTATATTCTTTAATTTCATATTTTAGTGGGAAGATCAGAGTCCAAGAGCTAGTTTTGGATCTGACAGTCATTAACATCCACCTATTTCTAAAGAATGGTGTACAGCATCTGCCAAGTTATTGCAACTATACCCAGAGCTAAGGCTTCAAATGCAGAGTGCTCTTGCATCAGTGAGCCAACGGCTTTCCATTCTATCACATTCACATTCTCTGCCAGTATGTTTACATATGAGGTGAGCTTGCTAAAAATGAACTGAAGTAGTTCTCAGCACCAAAAACTATTTTACTGTAACTAAAATCCAATGTATAGCTCAGGTCAACTCAAAGGCATCAAGATAAGCGAAATTACCAAAGGTATGCTAAACTATTTGTTCCTGCTGCAGGTTATTTATCATAATAGGAAAAGCCAATGAATCATTCATTTCTTCAACTGGCACTGTACTTACTGCATGCCTGTAAATATGAACCAGAAGTTCATCTTTTTTGTGCTGGCACACACAGGAAAATATATAACCCAGTGACCATTCTCAAGTAGTTTATGGACTGTTAAGAAAATTAAAACATCATTCTGATTTACAAGTCTTTCCTTTATTTCACTTGATTAGGTTTGGCAGACACTATCATCTCTATCCATTATATGAAGAAATTTGAGTCACAAGAGGTTAAGTATCTTGCTCAATTACACACAATAAGTGGTATAGTCATATAGTCATATAGTCACATAAACTATGAAAGATCAGAGAAAGAAATGACTTGTACCAAAGGCAGTAATTTTTATTCTGTGGACTTTTTTTTTTTTTTTTTTTTGAGCCAGGGTCTTGCTTTGTAGTTCAGGCTGGCCCTGAGCTCACTATGTAGCCCAGGCAAGCCTCGAACTCAGCAATCCTCCTGCCTCTGCCTCCCGAGTGCTGGGATTACAGGCATGAACCACCACGCCTGGCACTGTGGTATGTGGTATTGATGGTTGGTGGGCGTGAGTTACCACGCCCAGCATTGTGTGTGGTTTCCAGATCGAACTCAGGGCCTTGCGCTTGCGAGGCAGACGCTGGAACCACTAAGCTAAATCTCTGGCCCTCTACTGACTTTTTTATAGTTCACATATGACTTATAGGTTTATCATTCAACAGACCTACCTCTGCTAAAAAATAAAAATCTGGCCTGGAGTGATGGGCCTGTAATCCTTTTGAGACCCTGTCTCAAAAAGAAAAAAAAAAAATCCAAGAAATCTTTGTTAGACTAGGTGTGGGGGGGTGCCCCCTATAATCCTAACAGTCAGGAGGCTGAGGCAGGAGGATTTTTTTACACATTAGAGGCTAACCTGGACTATATAATGAGAAAGCCTGAATTATGATTATTGTAATGAGTTAGCCTAATTACTATTCAGGCTAACCTGAATCATATAGGGACCCTGTCTCAAAAACAAAGGAATAAGAGGCCCAGGATTTAGCTCAAGTGGTACTGCACTAACCTTGGACACACAAGGGCCTGAGTTCAATCCCCGGTACCGCATTAAGAAAAAAAAAAAAAAAGGAAAAAGGAAAAACAAAGGAATAGGGCCGGAGATTTAGCTCAGTGGTTCTGGCACCTGCCTCGCAAGTGCAGGGTCCTGAGTTCCATCCCAGGTAACCACATACAATGCTGGGCGTAGTGACTCACGCACACCAGCAATCAATACCACATACCACAGTGTGGGTCATGGTGGCTCACACCTGTAATCCCAGCACTCAGGAGGCAGAGACAGGAGGATTGCTGAGTTCGAGGCTTGCCTGGGCTACATAGTGAGCTCAGGGCCAGCCTGGACTACAAAGCAAGACCTTGTCTCAAAACAAACAAACAAACAAACAAAACAAATAACAACAACAAACAAAGGAATAAAAAAGACTTTCTTGTGGATACACCACTGTTTTTCCCTAAGGCTGTTCCCCTTCCTCAGACCTAGAGCTAAAACCCAAGGATGCTAGCCCTGAGCTATATCCCAGGCCTTTTTATTTTTTATTTTGAGACGGCAACTCTATTAAACTGCCCAAGGCTGGCCTCAAACTTGCAACCCTGTCTCTGCCTCCTGAGTAGGTGGGATTACCAACCCCAGATAATTAACTGCTTATTTAGAAAAAACTTTCAGCTCCTACATCATGATTAAAAACTCTGGCTTTGAATGGTTCATGGTGGTACACACCTGTGATCCCAGCACTTAGAGAGGTTGAGGCAACAGAACCACCATGAGTTTGAGGCCAGCCTGGGCTACACAGCAAGACCTCATACCAAACAGAACAAAACAAAACAAAAAACCCTAAACCCTCTTTATCCATAGATAGGAAGAGTTAAAGGCTAGCCTGAACTACATAGCAAGACCCTGTTTCAGAAAACTAACAAACAAACAAAAAGCATCTCTGGCTTTGACTATTGAGTAAAATTTGCATTCTGCTACTTGACTTTGAACCAGAAACTTCAACTCCTGAATCTAATATCTGCCTTTCAGAGATACTGTGAGAATTAAATAGCAAAATTAACATACAGTACTCAGTATACGAGCTATATGGTACTTAGTACCACGGCTGGCTGACAGTCAATGATGATGATCACATTGCTGCCTTGGAGGGTTTCACACCTCAGAAACTATGTGGGACTTTATTATTCATTCATTCTTTCATTTCCTCATTCTTAGTCCTGTTCTATCAGGAAATGTTACTGAGGATCTGCTGGGTTTGTGGCCACTCCATTAAACATACCAGACTCTGGGCCACCTCAGAGTTTTCATAAAGTATGTAATCTTCTTACTTGTTTTGGTTTATTAGCTTTTCCAGTAGAATGCAAACTCGGAAGAAGAGATCATGGCTTTTATCTGTAGTGCCTTGGAAACAGCACTCAAATACTTGCTGACTTACTAAATAAAAGACTTAATAAATGGGACATGGTCTCTTTTCTTGACAATTTTAGAGTTTTATGAAGAAACACTAATTACACAGATAATATAAAATATAAGAGGTTTATGCACTATATGCTACAGAAATTCAAAATTCGCAGGAAAGTTTCTTTGGAGAGTTCAGGAGAAGAGCAAACTAGCATTTATTCAACATTTACAATGTTCCAGATACTGTTTGAGTCCCTTTTTACTTAACTCCTTTAATCTCCAACAGGTAATCTTCTAGGTAAGGAAAGAACACATAGAAAACTAAGTAATGTGCCAAAGGTCACATCAGGCATTTTGTGCTTAGCCATTCCAGTGAGTCATTTCTCCAACTTAATTAAAATACCTTTTCAAAAATAAAACAACACATGGGCCAGACATTTAGTTCAGTGGTTCCACTGCCTGCCTAGCAAGCACAACGTCCCTGGTTTGGTCTGGTAACCACATACAACAATACCGGGCATGGTGACTCACACCCACCAGCAATCAGTTCTACATACCACAATGCTGGGCATGGTGGCTCACACCTGTAATCCCAGCACTCGGTAGGCAGAGACAGGAGGATTGCTGAGGTTGAGGCTTGCCTGGGCATGGTAAGCTCAGGGCCAGCCTGAACTACAAAGCAAGAATGGTCTCAAAATATAAAAAATAAAATTAATAAACCACAAGTGTCTTTAAAAGGAAATTCTGACTATAGACTAAGAAACTATAATTTCTAATTATCCTACTAATTTTCTAGAGTGGTTAAGTTCTTACTCAGTACAGATTTCATCCTATAATAATTTTTCTCTTCAAATTTACTATATTATTCTTTTAACTCAATATATTCTCTGGTACAGAATGCATGACTTAAAATAATAGGCCAATGGCACTGTAAGTACATACCATAGTAGAAAGGAGAATAAGTAATTTAAATGTCATTTACTTGATTTGTGTGTGTGTGTGTGTGTGTGTGTGTGTGTGTGTGTGTGTGTTATCCTGGAGATTGAATTCAGGGCCTCTTAATGAGCTACATCCCCAGACCACGTAAGGGTCATGTCTAGGCTGGGCTCTAACTTATGATCTTCCTACTTCAGCCTCCCAGTGTGTTGGAATTACAAGTATGAGCCTCCATGCCCAGATTACTTTGATTTTTTTAAAAAAAATTCTATTGTCCATGAATTAACACAGGAATTTATCTCGGTTATATGCATGAGAGATTTCCACAGATTGGCCAGGGATTTAATTCACTGGTTCCAGCACTTGCCTCACAATTACAAGGTTCCAAATTCAATCCCTCATACCAAA
This sequence comes from Thryonomys swinderianus, assembly GCA_004025085.1. Taxonomy (NCBI): domain Eukaryota; kingdom Metazoa; phylum Chordata; class Mammalia; order Rodentia; family Thryonomyidae; genus Thryonomys; species Thryonomys swinderianus. Next base: position 23,122 of record PVIC010007994.1, on the reverse strand, counting down.
CAGACAACACAAAAGGAAAAAAAACTAAACCTCCTTATCCATAGATATGAAGATTATTTGTTTACTTATATTTTTGAGATAGGGTCTCACTATGTAGTTCAGGCTGGTCTTGAACTGACTCAACTTTGTGAGTGCTGGGATTACAGAAAGAAGGCACCACACCCAGCTTCTCCATCTTCTTAAACAGGATGCAAAAAGTTTTAACCTTGAAGAAAATCACTCCCACTTTGACTACAGTAAAATGAAAAATTGCTCAAATAAACTTTGAAGAGAGTAAAGAAGCTGCAAATTGGGAGAAGATATTTGCAACACATATAACCACAACTGTAGCAAAGAAATACATATCTGTAAGTAAAAGGAATATAAACCAGATGTGGTGGCTTACACCTGAAACTCCAGTAAAGAGCTGAGGTAGCTTACTACAATGGTTCTGGGTTCAATTTTGAAGGAGGGATGGAAGGGAGTGAAGAAAGACAGAAAAATAGAGGGGAGGGAGGGAAAGAAGAGGAAGAAGTAATAGAGGAGAGAGAGGGAAGAGAAGAAAAGGGAAGGGAAAAGGAAGAGGAGGAAAAGAAGGAATGAGTGAGCGAGGGAGGTAAAAAATAGAAAAACAGTTGAGACTGACAGTCACCGCATATGAATGGCCAGTATAAGCATATGAAGAGGTGATCAACCAACATTACTAACCATGGAAATGAAAATTAAAACCACAATGAAATACATTCATGAGAATGGCTAAAATAAAATCAAATTCTGAGAATAATGACAACTAGAAATTTTGTTACTTTTTTTTTTTTTTGAGACAGGGTCTCACTTTGTAGTTCAGGCTGGCCCTGAGCTCACTGTGTAACCCAGGCAAGCCTCGAACTCAGCAATCCTCCTGCCTCTGCCTCCCAAGTACTGGGGTTACTTGAGCCACCAAGCCTGGCATTGTGGTAGGCAGTACTGATTGCCAGTGGGCGTGGCCACCACACCCAGTATTGTTGTATGTGGTTACCGAGTATCAAACCAGGGACCTTGTGCTTGCTAGGTAGGCACTGGAACCACTGAGCTAAATCTCCGGCCTTTGTTACATTTGTTGATGAAAAGGTTCAAGCAATTTAGAAAACAGTTTGGTATTATCTACTGAAGTTATATATATATTCTATAACTAGGTATTATGTGTTTAGATACCAAAAAGAAACGTGACTATCTGTACCACTCAAAAGAAATATGTACATGTATATAACAAGAGACTTGATTTAGAATTTCATAATGACCTGAAATTGGAAATATCCCTAAATATCCAAAAATAATAAAGTAGACATAAAACTATTGATATAAGAGTTCTATAAAAAAGTTAACTATTGCTAATACATAATTTATAGAAATGCATGAAATGCACAAATGTAATATTGACCAATACAAGGTAGTCATATAAAAATACATGCTCTCTTGGGCTGGAGGGTTAGCTCAGTGGTTCCGGCGCCTGCCTCGCAAGCGCAAGGACCTGAGTTCGATCCCCGGTTACCACATATAATGCTGGGCGTGGTGGCTCACGCCTGTCATCCCAGCACTCGGGAGGCAGAGACAGGAGGATTGCTGAGTTCGTGGTGGCTTGCCTGGGCACCATAGTGAGCTCAGGGCCAGGCTGAACTACAAAGCGAGACCCTGTCTCCAAAAAGCAAAAAAAAAAAAAAAAAAAAAAAATACATGCTCTCACTTAGATAAATTTCTAAAAATTGGCAAAATTACCCTATTCTGTTAGAAATCAGGGTACTGATCAACTTTAGGAGAGACAAGGAAGTTGTGATTGAGAGATGGGATATCTTAATTTTTACAATTATGCATTTTTCTGTATGTGATATTTCTAGTAAGAAATTTTAAAAATTAAACAAGGAGGGCCGGAGGGTTAGCTCAGTGGTTCCGGCGCCTGCCTCGCAAGCGCAAGGTCCTGAGTTCGATCCCCGGTAACCACATATAACGCTGGGCGTGGAGACATGCCCACCAACAATCAACACCGCATACCACAATGCCGGACGTGGTGGCTCACGCCTGTCATCCCAGCACTCGGGAGGCTGAGACAGGAGGATTGCT
>PVIC010007994.1:0-20946 GCA_004025085.1 Thryonomys swinderianus | reverse complement strand
AAACAAGGAAATGATAAATATAAAAATAAAAGATAATGATTAAAGGATGGAGGCTTAATTAATTTCAGAGCCTTCTTTAAAATTACAAATGTAAAGTTTGGGTACAGAGCCTTGGAAGGGGCCTGTGCAAGTGAAAAGTGCCTCTTAGTTAATCTCCCTGTGGTGGTTATCGGTGGGGGAGAGAGGCACCATGGGGCAGTGCAGGCAAGGGCAGAGAAAACTATGCTGGTAGCATTCTAGCTCTTCAGTCTTGTGCCATGGAATGAATGAAAAAATATATATACGTATATATGCATATAGAGGCAGGAGAGACAGACATATATACCTGGCTGTGGGATTTTTCTCTTAGTAATGCTCAATGGTTTGCATGTATTTTGCAGAGAAAGCAAGGAACTAGGCTTTAAGTACACAGTGTTACAGTATTAAAAGAGAAGGGTGAAGGACTTGATGGCATTTCCAACTGTGTGACTGTAATGAAGAATGGCAAAGTCTAAATTGAATAAATTTCAAATTAAAAATAAAAGGATGGTGTTAGGGTTTAAATCCTAAAAGTTCCCCAAAGTCTCATATGTTAAGAAATAGGGCTTTCAGAAAACAATTGGATCATGAGGGCCCTAACCTCATCAACCAGTAAGGCTGAAAATCTAATGGACTATTAGGAGGTGGAGCTCTGCTGGAGGAAGCAGGATACTAGGGTGTGCCTCTGAAGGGTATATCCTGTCCCCAGACACACACACACACACACACACACACACACACACACACACACACACACACGCGCGCACGCTTCTTGCTGCCATGAGGTAAGCAGCTTTCCTCTGCCAGGCCTTTTCTCTGCTGGCTTCATTGGAATCAGGAGACCATGGACTAAAACCTTTGAAACTGTGAGTCAAAATAAACCTTTTCTCATGTGAATTGTATCTGGTGTTTTGTATCAGCAACAGAAAGGTAACTAATACAGAAGCCAAAAGAATGGAAGTATTAATGAAATTAAAGAAGTGTTATAATAGTACATTTGAACAAGTGAACTTGGAAACAGAGGTTGTGCTTGATGAGTGGGTTGAATAAACTAGTAATTTGGAGGCAGGGTAATTTCTAGCAATGAAAAGATCTTTGGGTAAAGGCAACACCGGGCAGTTGGGAGTCATAAAATGTGAGCATTAAGGCTAAAATGATCTTTGTTCATTAGCAGCTGAAATGCTGCTTGTTATGTGAATGTATAGAGGAAACAATCCATATGTTAAGCATAGTTAAGCAACTACAGTTCTGCCGAGACAAATTTAGGTTGATCTGTGACATGCAATCTATAATAGACTGATATAAAAAGGGGGAATGAAGTCAGCTGGTTATATATGAATTCATCTCACCTGTATGACACCTCTTTCTAATAATAAAAGTAGGTAATTATTTCTTTATCTCCAGATTTATATTACAGTTTAAATATATAACAAAAATACAGTAGCATTCTAATGTGAAGCATTCTAATGTGTAGTGAACATTATTATTTACTCCTCAGCCTGTGCCAGAAGGCATTCACTAGCTAACAAGTCATTATAAACAATGCTATTTAAAAAAGAGACACTAGAATTTTTTTTTTTTTAGTACTGGGAATCACTTGGGCCTTGCACTTGCAAGGTGGGCACAGTACCATTTGAGCTAAATCCCAGCCATGACATTAAGATTTAAATATGCTTGCTGAACAACAAATGTCTAAGTTGCAAATTATTTTGTTTATTTACTTTGGTTTTTTTGAGACAGGGTCCTGCTTTGTAATTCAGGCTAGCCCTGAACTTGCTGTCTAGTCCAGGCAAGCCTTGAACTCATGACAGTCCTCCTACCTCTGCATCCCAAGTGCTAGGACTACAGGTACATGCCACCACATCTGGCCCAAATTATTTTATTGTTCTTCTACAGTATCAGTATCAGTTGTGTTTTTGTTTGCAGTACTGGGATTAGAAGTCAGAGCCTATTTCTTCCATTTCTATAAGTTTGAGATACAACCAGAATTTGAGAGCTGTCAGGGAGACTAGCAAAGAGCCTCCTAAATCTAAACTGCCCAACTTGAAAGAATAGAGGGAGGATCTAAATCTTGTTTCTTGGCTATGATTCAAAGAAATGGCAAGATCTCAAAAGAGAATGCCCTACAGAGCACCTGTCTAGGCCAGACTCGAGGCCCTCACATCAGCACAGACATTTTATGCCCAAGCTTGACCAAAAAGCAGTAGTGTCACCTGACTGTAAGGAACTACATATGTCACTATCTAGTGAATCCTTTCTTTAGTGATAATGAAAATTAAAACCAAGATAAAAACACACATTTATGGCAAAAGCTTTAACTGGTGAAGTGACTTCATCTTGATGAATGGAGCTGTAGGGATCATAGCTCTGATGGAGGTTAGGCTGGCCCATGAACAAAGACAAGATGCCAGTGATGATGCAGTTGCTGAAGTGGGCAAGGGGATGGGTGATCAGTCTCAATTCTGGTTCTACAGTTCTGGAGAAGTCCTCAGGGCTGGGAGGGGCAATGTGGTTTCCATGAGATGACTGGCTCTGTTTTGGAACAGTCTCAGTGTTGCAGAGGATCTGCTGGAATCACAGGTGACTACAGGCAACGACTAGAGACTTTTAGACACCCATTCCAGGGGGCAAAGGCTGGCAGCCGAATGTCCCTGTAAATCTCTTATCTGATATCCTCAGTCTTGAAGGTGGAAGAGACAGGTTAGGTAAATTTAGGGCTAATAAGTCCTTTAATTACCAGTGTTTAGACACTCCTCAAATGATTAACCTGCCTACATGCAGAGCTGAGCAGGACCCAAGCCAAAGTTTTAAGGTAATAAAAGTGACAGGTACAAAATGAAAGCAAAGATGCCGCTCTTTTTTTTGAGACAGGGTCTTGCTTTGTAGTTCAGGCTGGCCCTGAGCTCACTATGTAGCCCAGGCAAGCCTCAAACTCCGCAATCCTGTCTCTGCCTCCCGAGTGCTGGGATGACAGGCGTGAGCCACCATGCCCGGCAGTGTGGTACGTGGTATTGATTCCTGGTGGGCGTGAGTCACCACACCCAGCATTGTATATGGTTACTGGGGATTGAACTCAGGACCTTGTGCTTGCAAGGCAGGCACCAGAATCACTGAGCTAAACCTCCAGCCCCAAAAATGCCAATCTTTATCCTGCTTTTTAGTTACCCATTGGATATATGTGAAGAGTTAGGTTTTTGTTTTACTTAAGCATAAGCAGCTTTTCAGTTCACAACTGTCTCAAAAGAAAAGACAAATTTTGCTTGTAGTGAGGTAATAGGTTAAGGGCCTGACATTGTCCTCTGTCCTTCTGCCATGATCCCTAGCAACATTATTTTCTCATCTACATTATTCTTGGAAATGCTAGGACAAAGGCATCCTGGCTTTAATGATATACCTAGTTTTTTAGGTCATCTAAGATCATTTGGGACAGGGGAATGGGAAGAACATATGCTATATGAAAGCATGAATAACAGGTCCTGAGTGAAGGCCGAGAAGCCATACCTGCCCTTTGTCCTGTGATCTCTGTCTCACATGGACTTGCACAATATGGATACCAAGCATGATCCTGATAAACTACAGAAGAAAAATGGGTCCATCTCCCTACTTCTAAATTATCTTTAGAACTGAGTGTGGTGATGCACACCTGCAACCCCAGATGCTTTGGAAGCCCGGGCAAAAGGAACGAAAGTTGAAGGCCAGCCTGAGCAATTTGGCAAAGATGCTGTCTCAAAATTAAAAGTAAAAAATTCTGGGGATGTAGCTCAGCGGTAGAGGTCTCTCTGGCTCCAATCCTGCAAACAAACAAAATCCTTAGATTCTTACACTACTCTTGGATTTCAAAGGGCCAAGGGAGGGACATACTCTTTTCCACATGCACCCATACCTAAAGAGCCATACAAAATCTCCATTTTACAAGGTAGGATAATTTGAAATCAAGTTTAGTTCAATTTATAACAAATAACTATATTTCTTGAATATGTTAACCTGTAATATACTATTAAATTAAACTTGACAATATGGACCTACATATTTCTAGTTACTTTAAAAATCATTATCTATTGCTCATCATTTGCATTTTTTGTACTTCACAATCTCCATAACAGAGTAATTTAAATGGTGGCATCCTGAAAGTCTGAAAGTTTTTTTTTTGGAAACAAAACAATGCAGGTTTTAAAAGTAAAGTTGATTGTTACTTTAAACAAGAACATCATCATTATAAGTATAATATTGCAAAACCAATTTATAATTAGAATTCAAGAAGTGCAAATGAATATGTGAAGGAATCAAGAGCAAGGCAATCTCATAAAGTTTTCTGCAGGAAAGGCTCATCCATAGACAGAGATTGATGACTCCTTTGGGAAATACTTCACACCCTGCATGCTTGACTAAATGAATGATACTTACTTGGTGTTTTTTAAAAATGAAACAAGAGGGCCGGAGGGTTAGCTCAGTGGTTCTGGCACCTGCCTCGCAAGTGCAAGGTCCTGAGTTCGATCCCCGGTAACCACATACATGCTGGGCATGGAGACTCATGCCCACCAGCAATCAATAACACATAACACATACCACAGTGCCAGGTGTGGTGGCTCACGCCTGTAATCCCAGCACTCGGGAGGCAGAGATAGGAGGATTGCTGAGTTCGAGGCTTGCCTGGGCTACATAGTGAGCTCAGAGCCAGCCTGAACTACAAAGCGAGACCCTGTTTCAAAAAAAAAAAAAGAAACAAGAAGGACCCTTGCTTCTCCACAGTGTGACATAGTTAGTGAAGCTGAAAAACTTACTTTCCTATTTTTTTCTCCTTCCTTTTGTCATCTTCCACCATTTGGAATATTCTTTTGCTTTTCTTTTTCTTCAGGCAGTGGTGGCCTACATGCCAGGCAATCATTCTATCCCTGAGCCACATCTTCAGTGCTCTTTTTTTTTTTTTTTTTTTTTTTTTTACCGTCTTGATACCAGGGATTGAAATCAGGACATCGCACTTGCCAGGCAGGCATGGCACCACTGAGCTACATCCCCAGCCCTTCCTCTTAATTTTTATTATGTGTCTTAGATACTAGGCTGCATTCAAACTTGCAGTCCTTCTGTCTCAGCTTTTCAAGAGTGCTGAAATTACAGTCATGCGCCACCATCTTCAGCTTCAATGTACTTTTAAATAACAGTTTCATTAAAAACATGGTGAATATTCAAATTTTAAGTTTCTTTGCCATTAATTTCCATCACAATATACCCACTCTCTTCAAACAAATATTGTTCTTGCCACTTTCCAAAGCAGTTCGGGAGTTCTTTCATGAGTGTCTTTATAGTTGTGCTGCAGTGACTGTCACAGATGTTCTGAATCAATCCAAAACCTTTACCTTTCATATTGCACAGTGCCAGATCTGATGAATGAGGGGGATAAGGACACACTTAACTGTTTTCAGATGCCTGTCTTCCCACTGGATAGTATTTGACAGAAGCATTCACTGGACATTTGATCATACCACTTAAAGACATTCAGGAAAGAAAACCCTCAAAACTACTATTGAAAGTGGACAGAATGATGGGATAAGTATGTTTGAAGTGGAATACTTTTGGGGAGATTCATGACAATCTATTTTACTATTATTTTTAAAAATTTAAACATACACTATATTTTGATCGCCCTTTGTAATTCATATATCAAAATCTTTTTTTTTTCTTTTTTGCGAGACAGTTTTACTATGTAGTTCAGTCTGGCCTTGAACTCACTATGTAGCCAGGCCAAAACATATTTTTGAAGCAAAATAAAAATTCATGTTCATAATACTTACAAATCACAGAACACCATATTCACAATGCAGTTAGTATAAATAGATATAACATTTAGGCAAAAGAAAAACAAAAATTTTTTTGTCCTTTGAAGAGATGATACTCCATAAAGTCTGTACTGTATCTCTCAGATATGCTGACATCCTTGTAATTTTTCACTATGACTCAAACTAGCAGTATCTCATTTTCATGGTATCTTTAATGAGATGCTTCCCCCTCCTCCTAAAAGTGCATAAAAATATTTTCCCCAATAATATAAAGGGTCCTGGGCTAAAGACAATTAAGACACAGGGAAACTTTCTACCTTCTTTCTGTTTAATCTACCAACTTTCTGCCTAAGAACAGGAAGGAAATTCTCCTTTACAACCTTTATCAGCCCAGAGAGAAATATAGGAGTAAACTTTATTAATTCACTCCCTTTCCCATATACCTTGCTTCTCAGTTTTACTACCTTTAGAAGCTTAGGACTGCTCTGTTATTTGTTGAAAATAACACATGAGCAGGACTTTAAGCAAGTGCTGTACCACTAAACTACACCCCAGTCAAAAAGTATTCTGAAACATGGACGGGTGTGTGTGTGTGTGTGTGTGTGTGTTTTCTTTTGGTTTGATTGGGTTTTCTCTGCTGGTATTGGGGATTTCTATATCCCTAGGACTCTCCAGATTTTATCTTGAGATAGGGTTTTACTAAGTCACTAAATGGCCCAGGCTTGCCTCAAACTTGTAATTCTCCTGCCTCAGCCTTCCAGAGTGCTGGGATTAAAAGAATAAACCAACATGTTTCACCATGTCTGGCTTCTAAACCACTGACTGCTTTATCTTTAAACTGAAGTTTCTTCCTCTTCGTGATTTACTGTCCATGAGCTAATAAGCTTGTTTATTTTCCTCTTATTAAACTGTCTTTTGTCACAGGAGTCTGTCCCAACTACAAACTTAAAAGGGTTAAGGAAAACTTTATTTAAAACTCTTCTCACCTATATTATCCAGGGTTATAATGATTGAAACTAAAACAGACTTAATTACAGTACCTCTCAAATAAGCAACTAAATATAGTTCTTTGTTCAGTCACTTGTGATTGTCCATGAATCACAGTAGTGTTTGAAACAGGAGGCATAAAATTCTATTAAGTTATATAGTGGGACCTAAGGATTTTTTTTTTTTGAGACAGGGTCTCTCTTTGTAGTTCAGACTGGCTCTGAGCTTACTATGTATCCCAAGCTGCCTTGAACTCACAGCAATCCTCCTGACTCTGCCTCCTGAGTGATGGGATTATAGATGTGAACCACTACACCAGGCATTCTGGTATGTGGTGCCAGGGATCAAACTTGAGATTTTATGCTTTTGAGGCAGACGCCAGAACCACTGAGCTAAATTCCTAGCGTGAACCTAAGGATTTTTATATAGGTATTAAAAAAGAATTTATATTTGGAGACTTAAAAACATACAGTAAACTCAACTTTGTTTTGCCAAAGTTACCTTCAGATTTGTAGTACCTAAAACACTGGACTTCTTACCACGGTTTCTTTCCTTTATTTTTTGGACAGAGTTTTGTTAAATTGCCTAGGCTTGGCTAGGCATGGAGGTGCACATCTGTAATCCTAGCACACAGAAGGCTGAGGCAGAAGGATTTCTGAAGTTCCAGGCAGCCCTAGCTACACAGTGAGTTCAAGGCCAACCTGAACTACATAGCAAAAACCTGTCTCAAAAAAACAAAACAAAACCAAAAAATAAATATATAAATACACACCCACATACACACATAAAAAATTGCTCAGGCTGCTCATGAATATGTTCTAATCCATTCTGGCTACAGTCTATTTAGAATAAAGTTTTCAATTTTGGTTATCATTGTTTAAGAACAGGTTGTTGTTTAAGGACTAGGATAGTGAGAATACTTGAAAAAAATATTCTTTGAGGTATATTACAGAAGGCAACAAAATTAAAATAAATGCCTTCACATCTAGGAATGGTTATCATGTAGAAGATAACAATATTTTTTGGAATGGTCCTAAGGGATAAGATTAGGATTGTCCTATAGAGACAAAGACAGACACTAAAAAACAGGCCAAAGATAAGCCAGGAGTTGTGGCACTTGCCTGTAATCCTAGCACTCTAGGAGGCTGAGGCAGAAGATCACAAATTAGACCCCAGCCTGGGAAGCTTAATGAGACCTTGTCTCAAAATAAATTAATTTAAAAGGGTTGGGGGAGTAGTTCAATGTGAAGGCCCTGGCTTTAATTCTCAGCACTGGGGGAAAGAAAGAGACTGAAAGAGGATCTAAAGACTGTCCAAAGAGGAAATTGTTGCCCTGGAAGATCATTAGTTGCCTATTAATGGGAGAATAGAAGCAATGGCAATAACGTTGACCTTTCAATTGAAAATAGCAAATGTACACATGTATTTATCCTGAAACGTAAAATTAAAGATGTGGAAGATACAATACTGAACAACAAAAATTAACAATTTTTGAAGCAAAAAAAGAAGATGAAGTGGTAATGTTCACTTAAAGAAGACAGAAAAGTCAAGCTGAACTGTTTATGAGGGGGACAGATATGATACCAAAAATCTAGTTGTTTCAGTGAACTCCAGAAATCCAAAGAATTGGAGAAATGGTTATATCAGACAAGAGTAAGGAGAAGTGTTTGAAACATTGCAATTCATTGCAATTAATAAAAGGAAGGCACCTAGGCTATCCTTTTTACAATCTCCCATACAACCAAACAACTGGTTTTGTCTCACATGAGAGAAAGAGAAAAGGTTTAATTTTAGAAGAAATTAAACCAGAACAAGCTCTATATCCAAAGACAATACAATACATGGTAGAGATAAATCTCTTTATGGAAAATAAAGATACTATGTAAAAGATTTTATGCAAACATCAGTCTTTCCTTATTCATTTCCCAAAATATTAGCTACAGAATCTAAAAACTTTAAGAAAAACGAAGTAGTAACAATGGAAACAGTAATAATGAAATAACAAAGAAGTGATAGAATGCCTTCATAATTCTTTGTGTGGGGAAAAGATATCTTAACCTAAAATTCTATACCCAACCAAACTATTGAGGAAAGTAGAATAAAGACATTTCAAGATAATGATATGTCAAAAATAATCCCATGAATCTGTTATAAAAAGAGGACCAGAGGATATATACTAGCAAATTGAAAGAGGAAATTCAGAAAGAAAAAGACATAAGAACTAGGAAACTTAGGCTCTAATAGAAGAAACAAAGGGCATTCCAAAGATCATAGCAGATTTCAAGAATGAGTCCTGAATATGAAGTACAGAAAGCATATAGGCCAGATCGGACTAAGTAGACAGAAGCTCCAGGTTGGCAGTCTTTAAAAATAAATTAGTTTTTAAACTATTTTGAGAAATTTAGTTACAATGTAGAGTTTGGAAGATAAATGACAGACACATATAAAACTAGGCAAATGAAACATTTAAGAAAGTTTTACTTGGGGCCAGAGATTTAGCTCAGTGGTTCCGGTGCCTGCCTCGCAAGCGCAAGGTCCTGAGTTGGATCCTGCTAACCACATACAATGCTGGGCATGGAGACTAACGCCCACCAGCAATCAATACCACCTACCACAGTGCCAGGCGTGGTGGCTCACGCCTGTAATCCCTGCACTCAGGAGGCAGAGAGAGGAGGATTGCTGAGTTCCAGGCTTGCCTGGGTTACATAGAGAGCTCAGAGCCAGCCTGAACTACAAAGCAAGACACTGTCTCAAAAAAAAAAAAAAAAAAAAAAAAAGAAAGTTTTACTTAATAGGTAATTGTTAACTGTAGGAAAGAGAAAAGGCTGTAAAAAAAGGAAAATGTAATCCAGTAAATGGTGACCCAGTGTCAATATACACATAATTTAAATAATGTACATATTAGTTTGCCCTAAATTATGATTATATTGGGAATATATATATAGTATATTAGAAATATATATATATATATATATGCGTGTATATATATATATACACACATATGGATAAAGTTGTAGGAAGAATTGTAGAAGACTGTCAAATCTTTATTTTCCAGAAAAGAAACCAAGAGTTGATATGTATCAATATTAGGATACTTGCCTAGCATTTTTGAGATTCTGGGTTCAATCTCTAGCACTGCAAACAACAACAACAATGACAAAAAACTGTTGGGCATGGTGGTAAATGCCTTTAATTTCAGCACTTGGGAGGCTGAGGCAAGAGGATCACCATAAATTCCCTGAGCTACAAAGTTCAAAGCCAGACTGATCTCCACAGCGAGACCCTGTCTCAAAAAACCAAGCAAGGACAGGGAGTTTAGTTCAATGGTGCTTCACCTGCATCTCAACCACAAGGTCCTGTGTTCAATTCCTGGTACCGGACAAAACAACAACAAAAGCAAAAAGAACGAAACAAATAAAAACAAAACAAAATCCCAAAAAACTATAGATTCTAGTATCCCACTATAAGGTTCACTCTGTAATAGAATATCTGAGTAGGTATACTTATTTAAATGGAATTAAGAGATTATAACTGGTTATAATCCAATTGAACAAAGTATTAGCATAAGACTTAAAGCCCAGTGTAAACACTGTTATATTCATGAACCCTCAATTCTATCCAGCAGATTTAAGTGAGCATCCAGTTCATTACAGAAAAGTCCAAAGACAGAGAATTTAGTACTGGTAGAGGACTTGCTTAGTGTATGGGAAGCTCTGAGTTTGATCCAGAAAGAGAGTAAAAGGGAAGGGGCAAGAATATTGAACTGCATCAGCACACTCTATCATGGATGCAAGAAAACCTTCTTTAAAAATATATAAAAACTGGGGCCAGAGATTTAGCTCAGTGGTTCCGGTGCCTGCCTCGCAAGCACAAGGTCCTAAATTCAATCCAGGTAACCACAGACAATGCTGGGCGTGGTGACTCACGTCCACCAGCCATCAATAACACATACCACAGTGCTGGGCGTGGTGGCTCACGCCTGTCATCCCAGCACTTGGGAGGCAGAGGCTGGAGGACTGCTGAGTTGGAGGCTTGCCTGGGCTACATAGTGAGCTCAGGGCCAGCCTGAACTACAAAGCAAGACCCTGGCTCAAAAAAAAAAAAAGTATGTGTGTATGTGTGTGTGTGTGTGTGTGTACCAGTACTTTAATAGCAGAATCTTTGTACACTAAGGACACTAAGTTATAATGACAAATTAAAATGAATTTCTCTATTATGACCTAAAATGACAGATAAAATATTTTTATTATATGACTGAGTTAAATATACATTTAATCTACTCCCTTCGATACAGCATTTCATTGAGATTCTGTTGAATTTTGGTGGCCATAACAACCTGACTAAATCCTTTCTTGATGTAGGTATCTGTAGCTATTTATAAATGCAACAGCTGGATCTGTCTAGCTAAATTTCTTTTATAAGACAACAAATGAGTTTTCATTTGTTCTGAATAAACCTCAGAAAAATGCCAGACACTATTAAAACTAAAACTATAATTTTAATATTTATATCTTAAATATAAAAATGAACTATAATCCCCAGAGAATAAAGCAAAAAAAGGAAAAATATTACAATTTCATTTCACGAAGAAATAGCAATGTTTAAAAAGCTTTCTAAACTACCATGTTTTTTCTGAATGCCAATATGCTTAGATACTTCCTAACAACTTCTCTCCAGAATTATACAATGCAAAATGATCACAAACACAAAACATTTACTAGCAACTGAGATTAAGTTAATTAAGAAAAGTAGGATAAATCCTTTATAACTGAATCCTTTCTCCTCTCAAAATGATGGTTCTGGTTCCATTAAACTAACTAATAAAATATAATAATTAGATTAATACTGGAGAAATAGCTATGGCTACCTTTACTGAAATACAATTTTAAACACTGGGGATTAAATTTAGAGCTTTTGGAGTTACATCCTAGCCCTTTATAAAAATTTGCTTTTTAAATTTTGAGTTTTTTTTTTTTTTTTTTGTACCAAGGATCAAACTCAGAACCTTGTGCTTCTGAGGCAGGCACAGGAACCACTGAGCTGAATCCCCTGCTTTTTATTTTAATTTTGAGACAGGGTTTTTACCTGCTAGAGCCTTCCACAGTACTGGGATTACAGGTGAGCCCCACTATACCCAGCTGATACAAGCTTTTGAGCATAGGAAATTATTAAAAATAAAGACTAGCTAGACTTAGTGATGTACACCTATAATCCCAACACCCTGGGAGGTTGAGGCAGGAGTATTGCAAATTTGAGGTTAGCTAGGACAACTCAACCAGACTCTGACTAAAAAAATAGTTTTAATCCCCACAAAAAAGAACCGGTCTCCTATATTTATTACTGTTGCACTTTGATATAAAATATATCTAGTCTTTAAATGAGTCTTTGCTATTTCACCTAAATCTTTCAGACAATAATGCTGAGGTCCTGAGAAACCTTCTTGTGCCTGGCATTTCAAGTAGATCTGTCTGTCATATAACCTACATGAGTGTATTCCCATTGGCTCCACAATTCCTTTCCTCCATTGGCTCCATAGGTCCTTTCCTGCACATTCCATTTTTTGAACAATTTATCATAAATGCTTATGAGACAGGAAAATGTCCATTTCAGCATCTCTTGAACTGAACATATTTCTTAGGAAACAGAAATGAGATAAGATTTTATGTTTATATTGTGTCTTTATAGTTTTAAAAAGTGTTCACACAGCCAGGCATGGTGGCTCACGCCTGTAATCCCAGCACTCAGGAGGCAGAGACAGGAGGATTGCTGAGTTCGAGGCTTGCCTGGACTACATAGTGAGCTCAGAGCCAGCCTGAACTACAAAGCGAGACCCTGTCTCAAAAAAAAAAAAGTGTTCACACAAACCAAATGATCTAATTAATGCTTTCACCAGGGTAAAAAAGACATTATTGTTCTCATTTTAAAAGTCAGGGGGAAAAAAAGTCTTAGAAGAAGAGTTTTTATCAGATCAAACAAACAAGAAACACAGTAACAATCAGAAGTCAGCCCTCCTGATTCACCTCTCATATATGGTGCTGCCCTGTCCTAGTGGTGACAAGGAAGATATAACAGGGCACGCGGCTTTGGCAGCCCTCACTTGTCACAGACCCTGAACCACAGAATCAGCTACAATCTATTCTTGCCAACAGCAAATTCTCATTGTACAGCAGACCTCATTGATATTATAATTTTAATTACCAGAGGATTAAACATATGCCTCTTATGATTAGAATTTCCCTTACAGAATAAAAGCACATTATATTTAAAAGAAAATCACCTATTAAATCAAAATTTCCACATCTTCTGTTCATGAGCAACAGATATTTAAAACAGGATTATCTTAATCAAAAAGCAAGCTTACAGGACCAGAGATTTAGCTCAGTGGTTCCAGCACCTGCCTCATAAGTGCAAGGCCCTGAGTTTGATCCCGGTAACCACATATAATGCTGGGCATGGTGACTCACGCCCAACAGCAATCAATACCACATACCACCGTGCCAGGCGTGGTGGCTCACACCTGTCATCCCAGTACTCGGGAGGCAGAGGCAGGAGGATTTCTGAGTTCGAGGCTTGCCTGGGCTCCATAGTGAGCTGAGGGTCAGCCTGAACTACAAAGCGAGACCCTGTCTCAAAAAAAAAGCAAGCTTACAAATGTCTATGGTCTACATCTTAGGAGTGTGAACATGTTCTATTTTTAGTGAACAATGACAATACATGCCAGAGGAGAAAGGCAATAGAAACTGACTCCGATTTTGATGTTCTTTGTACCACATTGTTCTAGCGTAATTATCAGCTAAACCATTAATAGAATCAGAAACAGGCTCATGTTCTCTCTTGCTATGGAAAATAATTCGAGACCCTCAAAAAAAAACTTCTCAACTATATAAGTCAAGTTGCAGTTTGTGCTTTATAATGTCTGCTTCCATTCACAGACTTATTTACCTCTCATTCACTGCTATGTTTCAACGCCTCTTTGGTCTCTTGTTTGCTTTTTTCTCTATTCTTGTTGCTGTTACTTCTTATCTCCCTTCATTATAATTTCTTTTCTCCTTCTTTGCAGTAATCCTCATTTTTATCTGGGTTGTCATTTTCCTGCCAATTTCCTTCCTCAAGCTGCTACCTCAATTTGCACTGAAACCCTGCCTTTTTCAATAACTTATGCTGTAAAATTATCTCTTCAATATCCTTTAAAAAAATCTCAGGAACCTGATGCATTTCAGCAAGTTATCAGAAAATATAGCTGATTGAACTTATCCATACTACAAAGTGTAGGGTCTTACCCATAATCCCATACTCTAGGGTCACTGAGGCAGGAGGATTGAAAGTAGAAGCCAAGCCTGGGGAACTTGGTTGACTAAGCAACTCAAAATAAAAAATTTTTAAAGGAGTTGGCATGTAGCTCAGAGTGAAGGCTCTAGATTCAATCTATAGTAGCAAAACAAAAACAAAACCCCACAAAAACAAACAAGACAAAAATAACAGCCAGTTGTGGTGGTACAAGCTTGTAATCACAGCACTAAGGAGGCTGAGACAGTAGGTCTGTCAAGTTTGAGATCTACCTGGGCTACACAGTGAGTTCAAGGCCAGCCTGAAGAGTACAGTGAGAGTCTATTGTACAAAAAAAACCCCACAAACAAAAAGAAAATTGTTTAACTAAAAAGTACATAATTATCAAAGAAATGGCACCATTTTAGACAGAATGGAGGAGAAATCTAGGAAAGAAGTTTTCACATACTTCAGTCTACAACCCTCTTAACCTGTAGTTATAAAATACTACAGTTAGTAAACATAGGAAATACTTTGCCCAATCCCATACATTCTCAAAGTATGTTCTCTTCATTGTTGAAGACCACTTCAATTTTTATACTATTTCTACCTCTTCTACTAATTTCTGAAGGGAAGAGAGCTCTTTTTATTGCACTGGAAAAGTGCCTCCTCTGCCCTAAGCTATGTAAAATCAAACATCTAACATGTTTGAATCTATACAAAAGGGTACATAATTACTTTGCTCTTTCAATAGTGCCCACTAGTAAAGAGGCTTGAATGTAGAAGTATTCATACTGAAATGGAACAGCTTTATTCTTTTTTTTTCTAGTATACTTCTTCTTCCTCTTGGTGATTTTAAAAATGCAAAATTTAGCTGAAAGTCTACATGTTAATTACATAATCACTACTGTTTACCATTTATACTTTAAACATCATACATTAGAATCAGAATTAAGCATATCAATAAATGTTTCAGATTAAGTTACATTTTATTTCATAACAACAGAATTTAGTATCTGGTATTAGGTCTTCACAATTTGTTGTTCATACAGTGTGGTAAAATGTTTATCTAAAAATAGCAGGACCATTGCAGCTAACTCTTAATCATGACTCATTCTCACAAATAATTTCCTTTTCTCATGATAGACTTCATATTTATTTTAAAATATTTCCTTATAATACCTAAGTGAGATAAAAGCATGTGGATTATAATTCTATAAATTGAATTTCTAGCACAATTTGACACAGAAATGAATGGTCATTGATGTGCATTCAGTCTCTATTCATTTTAAGATATTCGTACAGTCTGCCAGTGTTTTATATGTTTTAGTCATGTACATATAATCTAATATTGTTGTGGTGTACTCTACATGAACCTCCAAAACCTCATGGGGTCTTAGTTTTTCAGAGATGGCTTGATCTGCAGTGTGATGCTGGAATTGATGCATGATCCAATACTAGCTCAAGTGCACTAGGATTAAGTGTGTGAGCACGTCTTCTAAGTAGTCTCAGTAAGTTAAAAGGGGCAGAAAGACAATGTTAAATTCCTTGTTACTTTTGCTACCTTGTACACGCTATACTGCTTCTCCTCTGCAATCCTATTTGCCATCCACAGCCTTGGAGCCAGCTGATTGAAACCTCTATAGACTATGAGCCAATAAACCATTTCTCCTCTAACTTTCGTATCAGATATTCTTTCTCAACAATGAGAAAGGTAACTAAGACAAATATACAATTTATCTAGACTCTAAAAGGCACACTCCTTTAGGACTTTGGTCTTATCTTTTACAGCTGAATCCCAAGTGAAAATTAATTTATTGACATGAATGACTCCTGTAGTTGAATATGACAAAAGCATTGTCTTTTGTAATCCTCCCAGCAATGCCAGGAGGTAATACTACAGTGCTCTTCCTCTGCCTAGGGAGATAAGGGCTAAGATTCTCAGTGAAAATATGGATAACACTGAATTCCCAATATATTATATTTTTCTTACATGTACACATTTACAACAAAAGTTTAATTTAGAAATTAAGCACAGTAAGAGATTAGCAATAACTAATAGTAAACTAAAACAATTGCAATAGTATACAGTACTTGTGATCTCCCAAAATACCTTACAGTCTCAAGTGTGGTGACATATGTCTGAAATCCCAATACTCAGGAGGCTGAGGCTGAAGGATTGTCACAAGTTCAAGGCCAGCCTAAACTACATAGCGAGACCTGTCTCAAAAGGGAAGAACAACAACAACAAAACTCTTATTGAACTGGACACTCTGGTAGGCTGAGGCTTAAGGGCAAGATTAAGCCCAGCCTGAACAATTTAGGGACTTTGTAAGATCCTGTCTTTAAAAAATGAAAAAACAGAGCTGGAGTAATACCCAAAAACTTTACTGTGTTGTAGATTTTGGCAACCTCAGAGTATGATTTTTCTTCTAAATAAGTCCAGAATTTTCATTTAAACTTCTTTACAGATTCTCTTCAAAATCATATCCAAGTTGCTAGCATCACCGCTCTTGCATTTTGTGGTCAATATTAGATAAGATAGGACTTTTCTGAACACAGTACTACCAGAGTTGATCTAACTCAGAGGACTATCAAGTAACTAACAGGCAGGCAGCATATACAGCTGGATACAAGAGACAAAGGAACACATCATATTCCAAGCAAGATGTTGTGTGGTTTCACCATGCAACACAGAACAGCGTGTAATTTAAAATTTATGATTTATTTCTGGAATTTTCCACTTATTCCTTTTGGATAATAGCTGCAGATGACTGAAACCATGGGAAGCAAAACCACAGACAAGCAGGGGACTACTTGAGACAAGGAACTTGAGGTTTGAGGGGTTTAATACATTGCATAAGGTCACATATTAGTTAGTGAGGCCAAAATTAATTCCACATCTATCTGTCAACAAAATCCACAACATTTATCACTGTTATACTGATATATTCAGGGAAAAAATGTAATTTGAAGTATGACTGGAAATGGAGGGAGGTGGCAACCAACAACCATGTAACAGTAGTAGAATCAGATTATTATTTTACTTGATAAGGACTTATAAGAAAAACAATATATTTACATATTTATTCATCAAAATCTTATCAAGTACTTATTATGTACCAGTCATTGGTCTATTATTCAACTATTGACCCTATACAAAGATATTTTTCTAGAAAGCAATACAATTTAAAAGAAGTAGGAGAGAGCTACTATAGGATGATAAACAGTGAAAGATATCAGTACCATAGTAATTATCACAAAGGGTCTACGTTATATAATTATCAACGGCTCATATGTAGATAGCCAGTACCTTAAGTACCAAAAAAAGGTGAAAATTAGTGCCTATACTAAAAGTGTACAGTGACTGAAGTTCATATCTAGAGACAAGTAGGCTTCAAATCTCTATAATGAAAATCCAATTAATTTTTTCCACTTGTTCCTACAACAGTAATGTTACATGTAATGGGCTCACCTTTTTTTTTTTTTTTTTTTGAGGGAGGGTCTCCCTTTGTAGCTCAGGCCAGCCCTGAGCTCACTATGTAGCCCAGGAAAGCCTGGAACTCAGCAATCCTCCTGTCTCTTCCTCCTGAGTGCTGAGATTATAGGCATGAGCCCAGCATTGTGGTACGTAGTACTGATTACTGGTGGGTATCGTCGTATGTGGTTACGGGGGATTGAGCCAGGGACCTTGCACTTGCCAGGCTGACACCAGAACCACTGAGTTAAACCTCCAGCCTAAGGGCTCATCTTTTTTTGAGGCAGGGTTTCACTACACAGTTCAGGCTGGCTTTCACCTCACTATGTAGCCCAATCTGGCCTCACATTCATGGTGATCTTTCTGACTCAGCTTCCCAAGAGCTGGAATTATAGGTGTGCACCATGACACCTAGCTGGCGCTCATCTTTACTATAAATTTCAAAGACAGAAATCTATTTAGTTTCTTCTTTGGTGCCATCAACTAGTCCCTAAATAGGATTATGGATAAAATGGTCTGAATTAAATATAAACCTACTCCTCATTATTTGTATGACCTTAGGCAACCCACTTCTTTAATTAAAATAAAAATGGTAAGACTTTCTTTTGAGTGTTAAATTTGATAATGAGTCTAAAGTACTTAGTACAGCTTCTGGTGTATATCAGTACTCAATAAAAAAGTACTGTCTCACTTTACACTGTTTAATATTTACTTTCAAACTACAGTATTATTAATAAACTCAAAATAGTACAGATTTAACTTTGGAGGAGACATGAGTTTATTCTTTTGGGAAATCCAAGGACTTCTTGGGAGATAAGCAAAATCTAGTGCTTTATTATACAAGTTTCAGAAAGCTTGGGAATCCTAAGTGTTAACTAGTTTGAAAAGTGGCATGATTTATTTATAGCATGCTTCACTTGCTGGAATGTGAGAATCTTTCTAGCTTCTCAGTGAAGAGCTGCCAAAGAGATCATATTTAATATTTTACATTTAGAGATGAAAAAGAGAAAAATCTAAGCAGGCAAATCTAGAAATGTTATTGCCCCCAAATCTGTTAAATTCCAAAACATTTTATCTTAAAATGAAATATTAAAAGATTTCAAAAATAAGATTCCAACTATCTGCTAAATTACAATGCATGTTACTGTGAAAAAAGCTTGGCAGTTATTCAAAAACTTAGACATGGAATTAGCATGTGATCCAGTAATTCCACTTGTAGATACATGTCCAAAAGGAAACAGGTACTCAAACTGATATTTTGTACACCAATGTCAGCAGCAGCATTACTGGGGGTGGGGTGTAGCTCTGTGGCCTGTAGTTCCATCCCTAGCATCACATTTAAAAAAAAAAATCACAATAGTCAAAGTGCAAGATAAATAAAATATGGCCGGGCGTGGTGGCTCACGCCTGTAATCCCAGCACTTGGGAGGCAGAGACAGGCGGATTGCTGAGTTCGAGGCTTCCCTGGGCTCCATAGTGAGCTCAGAGCCAGCCTGAACTACAAAGTGAGACCCTGTCTCAAAAACAAAACAAAACAAAACAAAACAAGATAAATAAAATATGGTCTGTATAAGAGAAATTATTTAGCCATTAAAATGAGATTCTGACACATGCTACAAAATGGGTGAATCTTAAAAACAAAATGTTAGGTGAAGTAAGACAGACATAAAAGGATAACCGTAGTTCCTACTAAAAAGAGGTATTCAAACTGAGAAAAGGCTAATTCATAGAGATGAAAAGTAGAGCAGAGATTATCAGGTACTGGGGCAGGAGAGAATTGAAAGTTTTAGTTTATTGAGTACAGATTTCTACTTGGAATTATAAAAAAATTGAAAGATAAGATGATGGGAATGGTTACACAATATTGTGAATATACTTACTGCCACTGAATTGTATAAAGTCATTAAAACAATAAATTCTATATTGTATACATTTTACCATAATAAAAATTTAAAACACAATGTAGGTAGAATGTATATGCTATTGCTATACAGAGTAAAGAGAAGAAAATATTTTCAAATCTAGAAATAGAAAATCCTACTCTAAATTAAATCACAGTGATAAAAGATTTCTTTCAACCAGGTGGGGTGACACGTGACTATAATCCCAGCACTCCCGGAGGCTGAATTGAGAGGTTGGTAAATTCAAACCCAACCTAAGTGGCTTAGTCGCTTAGTAAATTCTTGTCTCAAAACAAAAAGTGCTAGAGCAGGGTGTGGTGGCTCATACCTGTAATCCCAGCACTTCGGAGGCAGAGGCAGGAAGATTGCTGAGTTTGAGGATTGCCTGGGCTACATAGTAAGTTCAGGGCTAGCCTGAACTACAAAGTGAGACCCTGTCTCAAAAACCTAAAAAAAAAAGTGCTAGAGAAGTAGCCCAGTATAAATGCCATGGATTTAATTTCCTGAAAGAACAGAATTATATACAGGCAGCTCAGTATCATAATATTCCTAGAGAAATTTAAGACACTATATAGGCTATAATGTCCTACTAAGGACAATTAATTAATTAAATTTTTTTTTTGAGACAGGGTCTTACTTTGTAGTTCAAACTGGCCCTGAGCTCACTATGCAGCCCAGGCAACCTTTGCACACTCAGCAATCCTCCTGCCTTGCCTCTTGAGTGCTGGGATTACAGGCGTGAGCTACTACAGCTGGCATTGTGGTATGTGGTACTGATTGCTGGTGGCTGTGAGTCACCATGCCCAGTATTATTATATGTAGTTACCAGGATTGAACCAGGGACTTTGCGCTTGCCAGGGAGGCGCCAGAACCACTGAGCTAAATCTCTGGCCCAAATTTATTATACTTAAAGTAAGATTCAAAATCAGCCCTAATACACAATCAACATTTGATTTATGGTGACCTGTCATGAAAACTTCTCAAAAAATTGAGGGAAAAATAATCACCTCAGAAAATAACCTTTGAAAGGAACAACAATAACAGAACTATAAGAAAAAGCATGTAAAGGCCATATCCCCCCTCTTTCTCTTTGGGTATCTCTGGTGAAATATAGGTTTTTTAAAGTTATTAACTATATTTCAAGAATCATGCAGTAGGGGTGGAGATTTAGCTCAGTCACACGGTGCCTGCCTGGCAAAAGTGAAGTCCTCAGTTCGATTCTCTCAACTAAAAAAAGAAAAAAGAAAAGAATAAAAGAATGATGGAGTAGGGGCCAGAGGGTTAGCTCAGTGGTTCCGGCGCCTGCCTCCCAAGCACAAGGTTCTGAGTTCGATCCCCGGTAACCACATATAATGCTGGGCGTGGAGACACACCCACCAACAATCAACACCGCATACCACAATGCCGGATGTGGTGGCTCACGCCTGTAATCCCAGCACTCGGGAGGCAGAGACAGGAGGATTGCTGAGTTCGCGGCAGCTTGCCTGGGCACCATAGTGAGCTCAGGGCCAGCCTGAACTAC
>PVIC010007993.1:0-49382 GCA_004025085.1 Thryonomys swinderianus | reverse complement strand
ATATTCTTCCTCCGAACTGTGCCACTGACAAGACAACTGCATGACAAATGTACAGGAATCGCCAAAACAACACTTGGACTTGTGGTTTTCTGAATTCTGACTGGAAGCCTCATCCAAGGCCAAGAGCCTACAGGTACATGAGGCCTAACACATCGGACATTTCGAAACCTGTTGATCAAGAAAGAGAATCGTGACTATTACCATGCATGTGACAGTGAAATACTGAATTGTGTCACTCCCCCAGAGTCAAAACTCCCAGTCTTTGGCCTGAGCCCACAATCTCCCTGACGCATGGAGCCCAATGTCAGTGTATATGCACAAGGCACAAATGCTAACTCCAATCCTGACAGTACCCTTATACTCACTACAGTTTGGGAAGCCCAATCCACAGGAATAGTCAAAATGACAGTACCATTCTATTGAAGCGTAACCCTAACCCAGCCAATATGTTGAATTCAGCAAATGCCTCCATGCTAGATGGCGATGTACAACTCCACCTGCTCGCAGCACAATCCGAGATATACTCCTCACCATTCCTTGGCAAACAGATGCTGAATAGGAAAGAAATTCGACACTGCCATCATTCTCGATTTCAGTATGAACCCTACCCTGCCTTTCAACCTTACACTCAGAACCCCACTTTACCTCCATCATGCACTCTGCATATTCTTCCTCCGAACCGTCCCACTGACAAGACAACTGCATAACAAAAGCACAGAAATTGACTAAACAACACTTGGACTTGCGGTTTTCTGAATTCTGTCTGTCAGCCTAACAGAACGGCAAGAGTCTGCAGGGACCTGAGGCATAACATATCGGACATTTCAAAACCTGATGATCAAGAAAGAGAATCGTGACTATTACCATGCATTTGGCAGTGAAATACCAAAATGTGTCTCTTCCCCAGTGTCAAAATTCCCAGTCTTCGGCCTGAGCCTACAATCTCCCTGACTATTGAAGCCCTATGTGAGGGTATATGCACAACGCACTAACGCTAACTCCATTCCTGACAGTACCCTTCACCCTCACTATAGTTTGGGAACCCAATCCACAGGGATAGAGAAAATTAAGGTACCAGTCTCACGAATCTTAACCCTAAACCTAGCCACAATGCTGAATTCAGCAAATGCCTTCATTCTGGAGGGATAGGAACAACCCCACTGGCTTGCAGCACAATTCGAACTATATGCTGCATCTTTCCTTGCAAACTGATGCTGATTATGAAAGAAACTCAACACTGACATCACGCTCGATCTCAATCTGAACCCTACCCCACCTTTCAACCTTAACCTCTCAACAACACTCTACCTCCATCATATACTCTCCCTATTTTTCCTCCGATCCGTGCCACTGACAAGACAACTGCATGACAAATGCACAGGAATCACCAAAACAACTCTTGGACTTGTAGTTTTCTGGATTCTGACTGTCAGCCTCATGCAAGGGCAAGAGCCTGCAGGTACCGGAGCACTAAGACATCAGACATTTCAAAACGTATTGATCAAGAAAGAGCTTCATGGCTATTACCATACATTTGGCAGTGTAATACAGAAGTGTGTCACTCCCCCAGAGTGAAAACTCCCAGTCTTTGACATGAGCCCACAATCGCCCTGACGCATGAAGCCCCAGGTCAGGGTATATGAACAAGGCACTAATGCTAACTCCAATCCGGACAATAGCCTTCATCGTCACTATAATTTTGAAGCCCCATCCACAGGATTAGTAAAAATGACAGTACCACTCTCACGAAACCTAACCCTAACCCTAGCCACAATGTTGAATTCAGCAAAAGGCTCCATTCTGGAGGGAGACGTATAACCCAACTAGCTCGCAGAATAATAAGAGCTATACTCCTCACCATTCCTTGGCAAACTGATGCTGAATACGCCAGAAAATCCAAAGTGACACCATTCTTGATCTCAATCTGAACCATACCCCACCTTACAACCTTATACTCTCAACCCCACTCTACCTCCAACATACACTCTGTATATTCTTCCCCCGAACTGTGCCACTGTCAAGAGAACTGCATGGTTAATGCACAGGAATCACCAAAACAAACCCTGGACTTGTGGTTTTCTGAATTCTGACTGGCAGCCTAACCCAAGGGCAAGAGCCTGCACGTAGCTGAGGCCTTACACTTAGGAAATTTGAAAGCATGCTGATCACGAAGAGAACCATAGGTATTACCATACATTTGGCAGTGTAATACAGAAGTTTGTCTCTCCCCCAGGGTCAAAACTCCCAGTCTTTGGCCTGTGGCCACAATCTCCCTGACCCATGAAGCCCTATAACAGTGTATATGAACAAGGCACTAATGCTAACTCCAATCCTGACTGTACCCTTCATCCTCACTATAGTTTGAGAAGCCCACTCGACAGAAATAGTCAAAATGACAGTACCACAATCACGAATCCTAAAACTAACCCTACGCACATTGCTGAATTCAACAAAGGCCTCTATTCCAGAGGGATAGGAACAACCCCACTAGCTCGCAACATAATCCGAGCTACACTCCTCGCCTTTCCTTGGCAAACTGATGCTGATTATGCAAGAAATTCCACAGTGACACCATTCTCGATCTCAATCTGAACCCTTCCCTGCCTTGCAACCTTACACTCTCAACTTAACTCTAGCTCCATCATACACTCTGCATATAATTCCTCCGAACTGTGCCACTGACAAGACAACTACATGACAAGTGCACAGGAATCACCAAAACAACCCTTGGACTTGTGGTTTTCTGAATTCTGACTGGCAGCCTCATCCAAGGCCAAGAGCCTGCAGGTACCTGAGATCTACCACAACGGACATATGAAAATCTGTTGATCAAGAAAGAGAATCACAGCTATTACCATACATTTTACAGTGAAATACTGAATGGTGTCACTCCCCCAGAATGAAAATTCCCAGACTTTGTCGGAACCCACAATCTCCCTGACGCATGAAGCCCTATGTCTGGGTATAAGCACAAGGCACTAATGCTAACTACAATCCAGACCGTAACCTTCATACTCACTATAGTTTGGAAATCCCAATCCACAGGAATAGTCAAAATGACAGTACCAATCTCACGAATCCTAAACCTAACGCCAGGCCACAATGCTGAATTCAGCAAATGCCTCCAATCTGGTGGGAGAAGTATAACACCACCTGCTCTCAGCAGAATCCGAGCTATACTCCTCACCATTCCTTGGAAAACTAATGCTAAATATGCAAGAAATTCCACAGAGACACCATTCTCAATCTCAATCTGAACTATACCCCGCCTTTCAATCTTACAATCTCAACCCAACTCTACATCCAACATACACTGTACACATTGTACCTCCAAACAGTGCAACTGACAAGACAATGGCATGACTATTACACAGGAATCTCCAAAACAGTACTTGGCCTTGTGGTTTTCTGAAATCTGACTGGCAGGCTAACTGAAGGGCAAGAGCCTGCAGGTACCTGAGGGAACACATCGGACATTTCAAAACCTGGTGATCAAGAAAGAGAATCCTGACTATTACCGTATATTTGGCAGTTAAATACCAAAGTGTGTCTCTCGCCCAGTGTCAAAACTCCCTGTCTTTGGCCTGAGCCCACAATCAACCTTACTAATGAAGCCTTATGTCAGGTTATATGCACAACACACTAATGCTAACTCCAATCCTGACAGTACTCTTCATCCTCACTATACTTTGGGAAGCCTAATCCAAAGGATTAGTCAAAATGACAGTAGCACTCTCACGAAACATAATCATAACCCTAGCCCCAATGCTGAATTCAGCAAAAGCCTCCATTCTGGAGGGAGCCGTACAACCCAACTAGCTCACAGCATAATATGAGCTATACTACTCAACATTCCTTGGCAAACTGTTGCTGAATACGCAAGAAAATCCACACTGACACCATTCTTGATCTCAATCTGAACCATATCCCGCCTTTCAACCTTACTCTCTCAACCCCACTGTAGCTCCATCATACACTCTGTATATTCTTCCCCCGACAAGTGCCACTGACAAGACAACTGCATGACTAATGCACAGGAATCACCAAAACAACACCTGGACTTTTGGTTTTCTGAATTCTGACTGGCAGCCTAACCCAAGGACAAGTGCCTGCATGTACCTGAGGCCTAACACATCGAAAATTACAAAGCATGTTCATCAACAAATAGAACTGTTGATATTAGCATACATTTGGCAGTGAAATAAACAAGTTTGCCAGGCCACCGGAGTCAAAACTAACAGTCTATGGCCTGTGGCCACAATCTCCCTGATGCCTGAAGCCCTTTGTTAGGGTATATGCACAACACACTTATGCTAACTCCAATCCTGGCAGTATCCTTCATCCTCACTATAGTTAGGAAAGCCCAATCCATAGGAAGTGTCAAAATCACAGTACCACTATCATGAATCCTAACCCTAACCCTAGCCACAATGTTTAATACAGCAAATGCCTATATTCTGGAGGGAGAAGTACAACCCCACTAGGTCGCAGCATAATCCGAGCTATACTCCTCAATATTCCTTGGCAATCTGACGCTGAATACGCAAGAAAATCCACACTGACACCATTCTCGATCTCAATCTGAACTATACCCCGCCTTTCAACTTTAAACTCTCAACCCCACTCTACCTCCATCATACACTCTGCATATTCTGCCTCCGATCGGTGCCACTGTCAAGGCAACTGCATGACAAATGCATAGGAATCGCCAAAAAAACTCTTGAACTTGTGGTTTTCTGAATTCTGACTACAGCCTAAGCCATGGGCAAGAGCCTGCAGGTACCTGAGGCCTAACACATCAGACATCTCAATACCTGTTGATCAAGAAAGAGAATCCTAGATATTACCATACATTTGGCAGGGAAATACCGACGTGTGTCGTCACTCCCACAGAGTCAATATTGGCAGTTTTGGCCTGAGCCCACAATCTCCCTGACGCACGAATCCCTATGTCATGGTATATGCACAACACACTAATGCTAACTGCAACCCTGACAGTACCCTTGATCTTCACTATAGTTTGGAAAGCCCAATCAACAGGAATAGTCAAAATGATGATATTCCTCCACCGAACCATGCCACTGACAAGAAAACTGCATGACTCATGCACAGGAATCACCTAAACAACACTTGGACTTGTGGTTTCTGAATTCTGACTGGCAGCCTCACGAAAGGGCAAGAGCCTACAGGTACCTGAGGCCTAACACATCCGACATTTCAAAACCCATTGATCAAGAAAGAGAATAGTGGCTATTACCATATATTTGGGAGTGAAATACAGAAGTGTTTCACTCCCCCAGTGTCAAAACTCCCAGTCTTTGGCCTGAGCCCAAAATCTCCCTGACACATGAAGCCCTGTGTCATGGCATATGACAAACGCACTAATGCTAACTCCAATTCTAACAGTACCCTTCATACTCAGTATAGTTTGGGAAGCCCAATTCACAGAAATAGTCAAAATGACAGTACCACTCTCACGAATCCTAACCCTTACCCTAGCCACAATGCCTTATTCAGCAAATGCCTCCATTCTGGATGGAGAGGTACAACACCACTAGCTCGCAGCATAATCTGAGCTATAATCCTCAACATTCCTTGGCAAACTAATGCTGAATACGCAAGAAATTCCACACTGACACCATTCTCGATTTCAATCTGAACGATACCCCGTCTTTCAATCTTACAATCTCAACCCAACTCTACATCCAACATATACTGTACACATTGTTCCTCCGAACAGTGCAACTGACGAGACAATGGCATGACTATTACACAGGAATCTCCAAAACAGCACTTGGCCTTGTGGTTTTCTGAATTCTGACTGGCAGGCTAACCGAAGGGCAAGAGCCTGCAGGTACCTGAGTCAACACATCGGACATTTCAAAACCTGGTGATCAAGAAAGAGAATCCTGACTATTACCATAAATTTGGCAGTGAAATACCAAAGTGTGTCTCTCCCCCAGTGTCAAAACTCCCTGTCTTTGGCCTGAGCCCACAATCAATCTTACTAATGAAGCCCTATGTCAGGTTATATGCACAACACACTAATGCTAACTTCAATCCTGACAGTACCCTTCATCCTCATTATACTTTGTGATCCCAATCCACAGGGGTAGTCAAAATGAAGGTACCTCTCTCACGAATCCTTACCCTAACCCTGGCCACCATGCTGAATTCAGCAAATGCCTTCATTCTGGAGGGATAGGTACAACCCCACTAGCTCGCAGCACAATCCCAGATATACTCTACATCTTTCCTTTGCAAACTGATGTTGATTATGAAAGAAATTCAACACTGACATCATGCTCAATCTCAATCTGAATCCTACCCCACCTTGCAAACTTACGCTCTCAACGCCACTCTACGTCTATCATATACTCTGCATATTCTTCCTCCGAACCGTGCCACTGACAAGACAAATGCATGACAAATGAACAGGAATCACTAAAACAACACTTGGACTTGTGGTTTTCTGAATTCTGACTGGCAGGCTAACCCAAGGGCAAGAGCCTGCAGGTACCTGAGGACTAAAACATTGGACATTTCAAAACGTATTGATTAAGAAAGAGATTCTTGGCTATTATAATACATTTGGCAATGAAATACCGAAGTGTGTCACTCCCCCAGAGTCAAAACTCAAAGTCTTTGGCCTGAGCCCACAATCTCCCTGAAGCATGAAGTCCTACATCAGGGTATATGCACAACGCACTAATGCTAACTCCAATCCTAACAGTACTCTTCATCCTCGCTATACTTTGGGAAGCCCAGTCCACAGGATTAGTCAAAATGACAGTACCACTCTCACGAAACATAAACCTAACACTAGCCACAATGCTGAATCCAGCAAAAGCCTCCATTCTGGAGGGAGCCGTACAACCCAACTAGCTCACAGCATAATACGAGCTATACTCGTCAACATTCCTTGGCAAACTGATGCTGAATACGCAAGAAAATCCACACTGACACCATTCTTGATCTCAATCTGAACCCTTTCCCACCATCAAACTTTCACTCTCAACCTCACTCTACCTCCAACATACACTTTGTATATTATTCCTCTGAAAGGTGCCACTGACAAGACAACTGCATGACAAATGCACAGGAATCACCAAAATAACACTTGAACTTGTGGTTTTCTGAATTTTGACGGCAGCCTCATCCAAGGTCTAGAGCGTACAGGTACCTGAGGACTAACACATCGAAAATTTCAAAACCTGTTGATCAAGAAAGAGAATCGTGTCTATTATCATACATTTGGCAGTGAAATACAGAAGTGTGTCACTCCCCCAGAGTCAAAACTCCCAGTCTTTGGCATGCGACCACAATGTCCCAGACGCATGAAACACTATGTCAGGGTGTATGAACAATGCACTAATGCTAACTCCAATCCTGACAGTACTCTTCATCCTCACTATACTTTGGGAAGCCCAGTCCACAGGATTAGTCAAAATGACAGTACCACTCTCACGAAACATATCTATAACCCTAGCCACAATGCTGAATTCAGCAAAAGCCTCCATTCTGGAGGGAGCCGTACAACCCAACTAGCTCGCAGCATAATACGAGCTATACTCCTCAACATTCCTTGGCAATCTGATGCTGAATACGCAAGAAACTCCACACTGACACCATTCTTGATCTCAATCTGAACCATACCCCATCTTTCAACTTTACACTCTGAACTCCACTCTGGCTCCATCATACACTCTGTATATTCTTCCCCCGAACCGTGCCACTGACAAGACAACTGCATGCCAAATGAACAGGAATCACCAAAACAACACCTGGACTTTTGGTTTTCTGAATTCTGACTGGCAGCCTAACCCAAGGAAAAGTGCCTGCACGTACCTGAGGCCTAACACATAGAAAATTTCAAAGCATGTCTATCAATAAATAGAACCATTGACATGAACATACATTTGCCAGTGAAATACAGAACTTTCTTATGCCCCCAGAGTCAAAACTCACAGTCTTTGACCTGTGGCCACAATCTCCCTGACATCTGAAGCCCGTTGTTAGGGTATATACAAAATGCACTAATGCTAACTCTAATCCTGACAGTACCGTTCATCCTCACTATAGTTTGGAAATCCCAGTCCACAGGAATAGTCAAAATAATAGTGCCACTCTCACGAATCCTAACCCTAACCCTAGCCACAATGTTGAATACAGCAAATGCCTATATTCTGGAGGGAGAAGTACAACCCCACTAGGTCGCAGCATTATCTGAGCTATACTCATCAACATTCCTTGGCAAACTGACGATGAATACACCAGAAAATCCACACTGACACCATTCTAGTTCTCAATTTGAACTATACCCTGCCTTTCAACCTTAAACTCTCAACCCTACTCTACCTCCATCATACACTCTGCATATTCTTCCTCTGAAGCGTGCCACTGTCAAGACAACTGCATGACAAATGCACATGAATCGCAAAAAAAAAAAAAAAAAAAAAAAAAAAAAAAAAAAAAAAAAAAAAAAAAAAAAAAAAAAAAAAAAAAAAAAAAAAAACTCTTGTACTTGTGGTTTTCTGAATTCTGACTGGCAGCCTATCCCACGGGCAAGAGCCTGAAGGTACCTGAGGCCTAAAACATCGGACATCTCAATACCTGTTGATCAAAAAAGAGAATCCTAGATATTACCATACATTTGGCAGTGAAATACCAAAGTGTGTCACTCCCCCAGAGTCAAAATTCGCAGTCTTTGGACTGAGCCCACAATCCCCCTGACGTATGAAGCCCTATGTCTGGGTATATTCACAACACACTAATGCTAACTCTAACCCTGACAGTACCCTTCATCTTCACTATAGTTTGGAAAGCCAAATCAACAGGAATAGTCAAAATGACGATACCACTCTCATGAATCCTATCTCCAACCCTAGCCACAATGCTGAATTCAACAAATGCATCCATTTTGGAGGGAGAGGTACAACGCCACCTGCTTGCAGCACAGTCCGAGATATACTCCTCACCATTCCATGGCAAACTGATGCTGAAAAAGCAAGAAATTCGACACTAACACCATTCTTGATCTCAATCTGAACCCTACCCCAACTTTCCACCTTACACTCTCAACCCCACTCTACCTCCATCATGCACTCTGCGTACTCCTCCACCGAACCATGCCACTGACAAGAAAACTGCATTACTCATGCAGAGCAATCGCCTAAACAACACTTGGACTTGTGGTTTCTGAATTCTGACTGGCAGCCTCACGCAAGGGCAAGAGCCTACAGGTATCTGAGGCCTAAGACATCTGACATTTCAAAACCTGTTGATCAAGAAAGAGAATAGTGGCTATTACCATATATTTGGGAGTGAAGTACAGAAGTGTTTCTCTCCCCCAGAGTCAAAACTCCCAGTCTTTGGCCTGAGCCCAAAATCTCCCTGAAACATGAAGCCCCGTGTCATGGTATATGCCCAACGCACTAATGCTAACTCCAAACCTAACAGTACTCTTCATACTCACTATAGTTTGGGAAGCCCAATCCATAGGAATAGTCAAAATGACAGTACCACTCTCACGAATCCTAAACCTAAACCTAGCCACAATGCCTTATTCAGCAAATGCCTCCATTCTGGATGGAGAAGTACAACACCACTAGCTCGCAGTATAATCTGAGCTATACTCCTCACCATTCCTTGGCAAATTAATGCTAAATACGCAAGAAATTCCACACTGACACCATTCTCGATCTCAGTCTGAACCCTACACTGCCTTCAAACTTTCACTCTCAACCTCACTCTATCTCCATCATACACTTTGTATATTATTCCTCCGAAAGGTGCCCCTGACAAGACAACTGCTTGACAAATGCACAGGAATCTCCAAAATAACACTTGAACTTGTGGTTTTCTGAATTTTGACGGTAGCCTCATCCAAGGTCTAGAGAGTACAGATACCTGAGGCCTAACTCATCGAACATTTCAAAACCTGTTGATCAAGAAAGAGAATCGTGTCTATTATCATACATTTGGCAGTGAAATACAGAAGTGTGTCACTCCCCCAGAGTAAAAACTCCCAGTCTTTGGCCGGTGCCCACAATGTCCCAGATGCATGAAACATTATGTCAGGGTATATGCACAACACACTAATGCTAACTCCAATCCTGACAGTACTCTTTATCCTCACTATACTTTGGGAAGCCCAATCCACAGGATTAGCCAAATGACAGAACCACTCTCACAAAACATAATCCTAAACCTAGCCACAATGCTGAATTCAGCAAAAGCCTCTATTCTGGAGGGAGCCGTACAAACCGACTAGCTCACAGCATAATACGAGCTATACTCCTCAACATTCCTTGGCAAACTGATGCTGAATACGCAAGAAAATCCACACTGACACCATTCTTGATCTTAATCTGAACCCTAACCCGCCTTTCAACTTACACTCTGAACCCCACTCTACCTCCATCATACACTCTGTATATTCTTCCCCCGAAACGTGCCACTGATAAGACAACTGCATGACTAATGCACAGGAATCACCAAAACAACACGTGGAGTTTTGGTTTTCTGAATTCTGACTGGCAGCCTAACCCAACGGCAAGAGCCTGCAGGTACCTGAATACTAACAGATTAGACATTTCAAAACCTGTTGATCAAGAAAGAAAACGGTGGCTATTACCATACATGTGGCAGTGAAATACCGCAGTGTGTCACTATCCCAGAGTCAAACCCATCAGGCTTTGGCCTGAGTGCAAAATCACCCTGATGCATTTTGCCCAACGTCAGTGTATATGCAAAACGCAGCAATGTGAACTCCAATCCTGACAGTATCCTTCATTCTCACTATAGTGTGGGAAGCCCAATCCACAGGTATAGTAAAAACGTCAGTACCACTCTCACGAATCCTAACCCTATCCCTAGCCACAATGCTGAATTCAGCAAATGCCTCTATTCTGGATGGAGAAGTACAACCCCACTCGCTCGCAGAGTAATCCGAGCTCTACTACTCACCATTGCTTGGCAAACTGTTGTTGAATACGCAAGAAATTCCACACTGACACCATTGTCAATCTCAATCTGAACCCTACCCCGCCTTTCAACCTTACACTATCAATCCCAGTCTGCGTCCATCAAAAACTCAGCATATTCTTCCTCCGAACCGTGCCACTGACAAGACAACTGGATGACAAAAGCACAGGAATCGCCAAAAAAAAAAAAAAAAAAAAAAAAAAAAAAAAAAAAAAAAAAAAAAAAAAAAAAAAAACCTTGGACAAGTGGTTTTCTGAATTCGGACTGGCGTGCTTGCTTCGTCAGCACATATACTGAATTCGGACTGGCAGCCTACCCCAAGGGCAAGAGCCTGCAGGTACATGACACTTAACACATCGGACATTTCAAAACCTGTTGATCAAGAAAGAGACTCGTGGCTATTACCATACATTTGGCAGTGAATTACCAAGTGTGTCACTCCCCCAGAGTCAAAACTCCCAGTCTTTGGCCTGAACCCACAAACTCTCTGATGCATGAAGCCCTAACTCAGGGTATATGCACAAAGCACTAATGCTAACTCCAATACTGACAATACCCTGTATCTTCACTATAGTTTGGAAAGCCCAATCCACACGAATAGTCAAAATGACAATACCACTCTCATGAATCCTAACCCTAACCCTAGCCACAATGCTGATTTCAGCTAATGCCTCCATTTGGGAGAGAGAGGTAAAACCCCAATAGCTCGCAGCATAATCCGAGCTATATTTCTCATCATTGCTTCACATACTAATGCTGAATACGCAAGAAATTCGAGACTGACACCATTTTTGATGTCAATCTGAACAATACCCCACCTTTCAACCTTACACTCTCAACCCCACTCTACCTCCATCACACACTCTGCATATTCTTCCTCCGAACCTTGCCACTGACAAGACAACTGCATGACAAATGCACAGGAATCGCCAAAACAACACTAGGACTTGTGATTTTCTTTATTCTTACTGGCAGCCTAACCGAAGGGCAAGAGCCTGCAGGTACCTGGGGCCTAACACATCAGACATTTCAAAATCTGTTGATCAAGAAAGAGAACCGTGGCTATTACCATACATTTGGCAGTGAGATACCGAAGTGTTTCACTCCCCCAGTGTAAAAGCTCCCAGTCTTTGGCATTAGACGAAAATCTCCCCAATGCATGAAGCCCTATGTCAGGGTATATGCAAAACACACTAATGCTAACTACAATCCTGACAGTACACTACATCGTCAATATAGTTTGGAAAGCCCAATCCACAGGAATAGTCAAAATGACAGTACCACTCTCACGAATCCTAACCCTAACCCTAGCCACAATGCTGAATTCAGCAAATGCCTCCATTCAGGAGGGAAAGGTACAGCCCCACTAGCTCGCAGAATATTCCGAGCTATTCTCCTCAAGATTCCTTTTCAAACTGATGCTGAATACGCAGGAAATTCCACAGTGGCACCATTCTCAATCTCAATATGAACCCTACTGCAACCTTGATCCTTAAACTCTCAACCCCACTCTACCTCCATCATACACTTTGCATATTCTTCCTCCGAATGGTGCCAGTTGAAAGACAACTGCATGACAAATGAACAGGAATCGCCAAAACAAAACTTGGGCTTGTAATTTTCTGAATTCTAACTGACAGCCTAAGATAAGAGCAACAGCCTGCAAGTACCTAATGCATAACCCATGGGACATTTGAAAACCTATTCATCAAGAAAGAGAATAGTTGCTATTACCATACATTGGGCAGTGAAATATCAAAGAGTGTCACTCCCCCAGAGTAAAAACTCCCAGTCTTTGGCCTGAGCCCACAATCTTCCTGATGCACGAAGCCCTATGCAAGGGTATATGCACAACGCCTTAATGCTAACTCCAATCCTGGGAGTACCCTACATCCTCACTATTGTTTGGAAATCCCAATCCACAGGAATAGTCAAAAGGACAGTACCACACTCATGAATCCTAAACCTAACCCTAGCCACAATCCTGAATTCAGGACATGCCTCCATTCTGGAGGGAGAGGTACAACCCCACTAGCTCGCAGAATAATCTGAGCTGTACTCCTCACCATTCCTTGGTAAACTGATGATGAAAATGCAAGAAATTCCACACTGACGCCATTCTCGATCTCAATCTGAATCCTAACCCACCTTTCAACCTTACACTCTCAACCCCATTCTACTTCAATCATACACTTTGCATATTCTTTCTATGACCCGTGCCACTGACAAGAAAACTGCATGAGAAATGCACAGGAATCGCCAAAAACACACTTGGACTTCTGGTTTTCTGAATTCTGACTGCCAGCCTTATCCAAGGGCAACAGCGTGCAGGCAGGTGAGGCCTAAAACATCGGATACTTTAAAACCTGTTGATCAAGAAGGAGAACCATAGCTATTACCGTACATTTGGCAGTGAAATACAGAAGTGTTTCACTCCACCAGAGTCAAAACTCCCAGTCTTTTCCCTGAGCACACCATCTCCCTGATGCATGAAGCCCTAGGTTAGGGTATATGCACAACACACTAATGCTAACACCAATCCTGACAGTATCCTTCATCCTCACTATAGTTTGGAAAGCCCAATCTACAAGAATAGTCAAAATGACAGTACCACTCTCATGAATAATAAACCTAACCTTAGCCACAATGCTGAATTCAGCAAATGCCTTCATTTTGGAGGGAGAGGTACAAGCCCAGCAGCTCGCAGCATAATCCCAGCTATACTCCTCACAATTCATTCTCAAACTGATGCTGAATACGCAAGAAAATCCACAGTGACACCATTCTCGATCTCAATCTGAACCCTAGCTGCATTTCGACTATAAACTCTCAACCCCACACTACCTCCATCATACACTCTGCATATTTTTCCTCCGAACAATACCACTGACAAGACAACTGCATGACTAATGCACATTAATCGCCAAAACAACCCTTGGACTGGTGGTATTCTGAATTCTGACTGGAAGCTTAACCCAAGGGCAACAGCCTGCAGGTACCTGAGGCCTAACATATCGGACATGTCAAAACCTGTTGAACAAGAAAGAAAATCATGGATACTACCATACTTTTGGCAGAGAAGTGCAGAAGTGTGTCACTCTCCCAGAGTCAAAACTCCCAGTCTTTGGCCTGAGCCCAAAATCTCCCTGACACATGAAACACTATATAAGGGTATATGCACATCGTTCTAATGCTAACTCCAATCCTGACAGTACCCTTCATCATCACTATAGTTTGGAAAGCCCAATCCACAGAAATAGTCAAAATGACAGTACCACTCTCACGAATCCTATCCCTAACCTTAGCCACAATGCTGAATTCAACAAATGCCTCCATTCAGGGGGGAGAGGTAGAACCCTACCAGCTCGCAGCATAATCCGAGCTATATTCCTCACCATTCTTTGGCAAATTGATGCTGAAATTCCACACTGACAACATTTTCGATCTCAATCTGAAAACTACCCCGCGTTTCAACATTATACTCTCAACCCAACTCTATGTCCATCATACACTCTGCATATTCTTCCTCCGAACCGTGCCACTGACAAGACAACTGCATGAAAAATGCACAGGAATCGCCAAAACAACACATGGACTTGTGGTTTTCTGAATTCTGACTGGCAGCCTAAGCCATGGGCAAGAGCCTACAGGTACCTGAGGGCTAACAAATCGGACATTTCAAAACCTGTTGATCAAGAAAGAGTATCTTAGATATTACCATACATTTGGCA
Source organism: Thryonomys swinderianus (assembly GCA_004025085.1). Classification (NCBI taxonomy): domain Eukaryota; kingdom Metazoa; phylum Chordata; class Mammalia; order Rodentia; family Thryonomyidae; genus Thryonomys; species Thryonomys swinderianus. The sequence continues at coordinate 34,665 of PVIC010007993.1, read as the reverse complement.
GTGAAATAGCGAAGTGTGTCACTTCCCTAGAGTCAAAACTCAAAGGCTTGTGCCTGAGCCCACAATCTCCCTGATGCATGAAGCCCCATGACATAGTATATGAAAAACACACTAATGCTAACTTCAATCCTGACAGTACCCTTCATCCACACTATAGTTTGGAAAGCTCAATCCACAGGAATAGTCAAAATGACAGTACGACTCTCACGGATCCTAAACCTAACCGTAGCCACAATGCTGAATTCAGCAATTGCCTCCATTCTGGAAGGTGAGGTACAACCCCACTAGCTCGCAGCATAATCTGAGCTATATTCCTCACAATTCCTTGGCAAACTGATGTTGATTACGCAAGAAATACCACACTGACACCACTATCGATCTCAATCTGAAACCTACCCCACCTTTCAACCTTACACTCTCATCCCCACTCTACCTCCATCATACACTGTGCATGTTCTTCCTCCGAACTGTGCCACTGACAAGACAACTGCATGAGTAATGCACAGGAATCACCAAAACAACACTTGGACTTGTGGTTTTTGGAATTCTAACTGGCAGCCTAACCCAAGGGCAAGAGCCTGCCGATATCTGGGGCCTAAGACATTGGATATTTCATAATCTGTTGATCAAGAATGAGAATAGTGGCTATAATCTTACATTTGGGAGTGAAATACAGAAGTGTTTCACTCCCCCAGAGTCAAAACTGAGTCCATAATCTCCCTGACATATGAAGCCCTATGTCATGGTATATGCCCAACGCACTAATGCTAACTCCAATCCTGACATCCTCACTATACTTTGGGAGGCCCAATCCACAGGATTAGTCAAAATGGCAGTACCACTCTCACGAAACATAACCCTAACCCCAGCCACAATGCTGAATTCAGCAAAATCCTCCATTCTGGACGGAGACGTACAACCCAACTAGCTCGCAGCATAATATGAATGGAGAGGAGTCTCTCCATTCCTTGGAAAACTGATGCTGAATATGCAAGAAAATCCACACTGAAACCATTCTCGATCTCAATCTGAACCATACCCCGCCTTTCAAACTCATGCTCTCAACCCCAATCTACCTCCATCATACACTCTGTATATTCTTCCCCGAACCGTGCCACTGACAAGAAAACTGCATGACTAATGCACAGGAATCACCAAAACAACACCTGGACTTTTGGCTTTCTGAATTCTGACTGGCAGCCTAACCCAAGGACAAGAGCCTGCACATACGTGAGGCCTAACACATCGATTATTTCAATGCATGTTGATCAAGAAAGAGAACAGTTGATATTACCATACATTTGACAGGGAAAAACAGAAGTTTGTCACTCCCTCAGAGTCAAAACTCCCAGTCTTTGGCCTGTGGCCACAATCTCCCAGATGCAAGAAGCACCTTGTAAGGGTATATGCACAACTCACTAATGGTAACCCCAACCCTGACAGTACCCTTCATCCTCACTGTAGTTTGGAAAGCCCAATCCACAGGAATAGTCAAAATGACAGTACCACTCTCACGAATCCTAACCGTAACCCTAGCCATAATGTTGAATTCAGCAAATGCCTCCATTCTGGAGGGAGAAGTACAACCCCACTAGGTCGCAGCATAATCCGAACTATACTCCTCAACACTCCTTGGCAAACTGATGCTGAATACACAAGAAAATCCACACTGACAACATTTTCGATCTCAATCTGAACTATACCCCGCCTTTCAACTTTAAACTCTCAACCCCACTCTACCTCCATCATACACTCTGCATATTCTTCCTCCAAACCGTGCCACTGTCAAGACAACTGCATGAAAAATGCACAGAAATCGCCAAAAAAACACTTGTACTTGTGGTTTTCTGAATTCTGACTGGCAGCCTAACCCATGGGCAAGAGCCTGCAGGTACCTGAGGCCTAACACATCGGACATCTCATTACCTGTTGATCAAGAAAGAGAATCCTAGATATTACCATACATTTGCCAGTGAAACACCGAAGTGTGTCACTCCCCCAGAGTCAAAGTTCCCAGTCTTTGGCGTGAGGCCACAATCTCCCTGACGCATGAAGCCCTATGTCAAGGTATATGCATAACACACTAATGCTAACTCCAACCCTGACAGTACCCTTGATCTTCACTATAGTTTGAAAAGGCCAATCAACATGAACAGGCAAAATGATGATACCGCTCTCAGGAATCCTAATCCCAATCCTAGCCACAATGCTGAATTCAGCAAATGCCTCCATTCTGGAGGGTAAGGTACAACCCCACTAGCTCGCAGCATAATCCGAGCTATACTCCTCAAAATTCCTTGGCAAACTGATGCTGAATAGGCAAGAAATTCCACACTGACACCAATCTCAATCTGAACCCTACCCCGCCTTTCAACATTTCACTCTCAACCACACTCTACCTCCATCATACACTGTGGATATTCTTCCTCCGAACCATGCCACTGACAAGACAACTGCATGACTAATGCACAGGAATCACCAAAACAACACTTGGACTTGTGGTTTTCTGAATTCTGACTGGCAGACTGACCCAAGGGCAAGAGCCTCCAGGTCCCTGAGTCCTAACACATTGGATATTTCAAAATCTGTTGATCAAGAAAGAGAATAGTGGCTATTAGTATATATTTTGCAGTGAAATGCAGAAGTGCCTCACTCCCCCAGAGTCAAAACTCCCACTCTTTGTCCTGAGCTCACAATCTCCCTGAAGCATGAAGCCCTAAGTCAGGGTATATGAACAACGCACTAATGCTAACTCCAATCCTAACAGTACCCTTCATAATCACTATAGTTTGTGAAGCCCATTAAACAGGAATAGTCAAAACGACAGTAGCACTCTCACGAATCCTAACCCTAACCCTAGCCACAATGCCTTATTCAGCAAATGCCTCTATTCTGGATGGAGAGGCACAAAACCATTAGCTCTCAGCATAATCTTAGCTATACTCCTCACTATTCCTTGGCAAAGAAATGCTGAGTAGGCAAGAAATTCCACACTGACACCATTCTCGATCTCAATCTGAAACCTACCCCGCCTTTCAAAGTTACACTCTCAACCTCACTCTACATCCATCATGCACTCTGTATGATTCCTCCGAAAGATGCCACTGACAAGACAACTACATGACAAATGCACAGGAATCGGCAAAATAACACTTGAACTTGTGGTTTTCTGAATTCTGATGGCAGCCTCATCCAAAGTCTAGAGCCTGCATTTACCTGAGGCTTAACACATCGAACATTTCAAAACCTGTTGATCAAGAAAGAGAACCGTGTCTATTACCAAATATTTGGCAGTGAAATACAGAAGTGTGTCACTCCCCAGAATCAAAACTCACAGTCTTTAGCCTGAGTCCACAATCTCCCACACGCCTGAAACCCTATGTCAGGGTATATGCACAACGCACTAATGCTAACCCCAATCCTGACAGTACAATTCATCCTCACTATACTTTGGGATGCCCAATCCACAGGATTTCTCAAAATGACAGTACCACTCTCACAAAACCTAACCCTAACCCTAGCCACAATGCTTAATTCAGCATAAGCCTCCATTCTGGAGGGAGATGTACAACCCGACTTACTCGCAGCATAATGTAAGCTATACTCCTTACCATTCCTTGGCAAACTGATGCTGAATAAGCAAGAAAATCCACACTGAAACCATTCTCAATCTCAATCTGAACCATACCCCACCTTTCAACCTTACACTCTCAACCCCACCCTACCTCCATCATACAGTCTGTATATTTTTCGCCCGAACCATGCCACTGACAAGACAACTGCATAACTAATGCACAGGAATCACCAAGACAACACTTGGACTTGTGGTTTTCTTAATTCTGACTGGCAGCCTAACCCAAGGGCAAGAGCCTGCAGGTACCTGAGGACTAACACATCGGAAATTTCAAAGCATGTTGATGACGAAAGAGAATCGTGGCTATTGCCATACATTTGGTAGTGAGATACAGATGTGTCACTCCCCCAGAGTCAAAACTCCCAGTCTTTGGCCTGAGACCACAATCTCCCTGATGCATGAAGCCCTATATCAGGATATATGCACAACGCACTAATGCTAACTCCAATCCTGACACTAACCTTCATCGTCACTATAGTTTGGGAAGCCCAATCCACAGGAATAGTCAAAATGACAGTACCACTCTCACGAATCCTAAAGCTAACCCTAGCAACAATGCTGAATTCAGCAAATGCCTCCATTCTGGAAGGAGAGGAATAGCCCCACTAGCTCGCAGCATAATCTGAGCTATACTCCTCACCATTCCTTTTCAAACTGATGCTGATTAAGCAAGAAATTCCAAACTGACACCATTCTTGATCTCAATCTGAACCCTACTCCACCTTTCAACCTTACACACTCAACCCCACTCTATCTCCATCATACACTCTGCATATTCTTCCTTGGAATTGTGTCACATAAAAGACAACTGCACGACAAATGAACAGGAATCACCAAAACAACACTTGGGTTTGTGGTTTTCTGAATTCTAACTGGCAGCCTAACCCAAGTGCAAGAGCCTGCAGGTGCCTGAGGCCTAACACAACGGACATTTGAAAATCTGTTGATCAAGAAAGACAATAGTGGCTATTACCATACATTTGGCAATGAAATACCGAAGAGTGTCACTCACCCAGAGTCAAAACTCCCAGTCTTTGGCCTGAGCCCACAATCTTCCAGACGCATGAAGCCCTATGTAAGGGTATATGCACAATGCCTTAATGCTAACATCGATCCTGACAGTACCCTTCATCCTCACTATAGTTTGGAAATCCCAATCCACTGGAGTAGTCAAAATAACACTACAACGCTCATGAATCCTAAACGTAACCCTAGTCCCAATCCTGAATTCAGCAAATGCCTCCATTCTGGAGGAAGAGGTACAACCCCACTAGCTCGCCGCATAATCTGAGTTGTACTCCTCACCATTCTTTGGCAAACTGATGCTGAATATGCAAGAAATTCCACACTGACACCATTCTCGATCTCAATCTGAACGCTAATCCACGTTTCAACCATACAATCTCAACCCCGTTCTACCTCCATCATACACTCTGCATATTCTTTCTATGAACAGTGCCACTGATAAGACAACTGCATGACTAATGCACAGGAATCGCCAAAACAACTCTTGAACTTGTGGTTTTCTGAATTCTGACTGGCAGCCCAACCCAAAGGCAAGAGCCTGCCAGTACCTGAGGCCTAACACATTGGACATTTCAAAACCTGTTAACCAAGAAAGAGAATCGTGGCCATTACCATACATTTGGCAGTGAAATACCCTAGGGAGTCACTCCCCCAGAGTTAAAACTCCCAGTCTTTGGCCTGGGCCCACAATCTCCATGACGCATGAAGCGCTATGTCAGGGTACATTCACTACGCACTAATGCAAACTCCAGTCTTGCCAGGAAACTTCATCCTCACTATAGTTTGGAAATCCCAATCCACAGGAATAGTCAAAATGACAGTAAAACTCTCACGAATCCTAACCCTAACAATAGCCACAATGTTGAATTCAGCAAATGCCTCCATTCTGGAGGGAGACGTACAACCACACTAGGTCACAACATAATCCGAGGTATACTCCTCACCATTCCTTAGGAAACTGATGCTGAATATGCAAGAAAATCCACACAGACACCATTCTTGATCTCAATCTGAACGACACCCCGCCTTTCAACTTTATACTATCAACCCCACTCTACCTCCATCATACACTCTGCATATTCTTCCTCCGAACCATGCCACTGACAAGAAAATGCATGACTAATGCACACGAAGCGCAAAAACAACACTTGGACTTGTTTTCTGAATTCTGCCTGGGAGCCTAACCCAACTGCAAGAGCCTGCAGGTACATGAGGCCTAAAACATCAGACATTTCAAAACCTGTAGATCAAGAAATACAATCATGGCTATTAAGATAAATTTGGCAGTGAAATGCCGAAGTGTGTCAATCCCCCAGAGGCAAAACTCCCAGTCTTTGGCCTGAGCCCACAATCTCTGTGATGCATGAAGCTTTATGTCAGGGTATAGGCACTATGCACAAATGCTAACTACAATCCTGAGAGTACCCTTCATCCTCACTATAGATTGGGAAGCCCAATCCACAGGAATAGTCAAAATGACAGTACCACTCTCACAAATCTTAAGCCTAACCCTAGCCACAATGCTGAATTCAGCAAATGCCTCCATTCTGGAGGGAGAGGTACAACCCCACAAGCAGGCATCATAATCCTAGCTCTACTCCTCACCATTCCTTGGCTAATTGATTCTAAATACGCAAGAAAATCCACAGTGACACCATTCTCTATCTCCACCTCTACACTAAACTGCCTTTCAACCCTACACTCTCAACCCCATTCTACCTCCATCATACACTCCGCATATTCTTCCTCTGAACCTGGCCACTGACAAGACAATGCTTGACTAATGCACAGGAATCGCCAAAACAACAGTTGTACTTTTGCTTTTCTGAATTCTGACTGGCAGCCTAACCAAAGGACAAGAGCCTGCTGGAAAATGAGGTCGGACAAGTCAGATATTTTAAAACCTGTTGATCAAGAAAGAGAATCGTGGCTATTACCATACATTTGGCTGTGATATACCAAATTGTGCCACTCCGCCAGAGTCAAAACTCCCAGTCTATGGCCGGAGCCCACAATCTCCCTGACACATGAAGCCCTATGTCAGGATATATGCAAAACACACTAATGCTAATCCAATCCTGACAGGAACCTTCATCCTCACTATATTTTGGGAAGCGCAATCCACAGGAATAGTCAAAAAGACAGTACCACTCTCACGAATCCTAATCCTAACCCAAGCCATAATGCTGAATTCGGCAATGCCTCCATTCTGGAGGGAGAGGTACAAGCAAACTAGCTCACAGCATAATCTGAGTTATAGTCCTCACCGTTCCTTTTCAAAGTGATGCTGAATATGCAAGAAATTCCACAAGGACACCATTCTCGATCTTAATCTGAACCCTACTACACCCTTCAACCTTACACTCTCAACCCCACTGTACCTCCATCATACACTCTGCATATTCTTCCTCCGAATGGTGCCAGTTGAAAAACAACTGCATGACAAATGAACAGGAATCGCTAAAACACCACTTGGGCTTGTAGTTTTCTTAATTCTAACTGGCAGCCTAACCCAAGAGTAAGAGCCTACAGGTACCTGAGGCCTAACCCATGGGACATTTGAAAACCTGTTGATCAAGAAAGAGAATGGTGGCTATTACCATACATTTGGCAGTGAAATACCGAAGAGTGTCACTCCCGCAGAGTCAAAACTGCCAGTCTTTGGCCTGAGTCCAAAATCTTCCTGACGCATTAAGCCCTATGTAAGGATATATGCACAACGCCTTAATGCTAACTCCAATCCTGACAGTACCCTTCATCCTCACTATAGTTTGGAAATCCCAATCCACAATAATAGCCAAAATGGCAGTACCACGCTCACGAATCCTAAACCTAACCTAGCCACAATCCTGAATTCAGCAAATTCCCCCATTCTGGAGGGAGAGGTACAACCCCACTAGCTCATAGAGTAATCTGAGCTATACTCCTCATCATTCCTTGGCAAACTGATGACGAATATGCAAGAAATTCCACACTGACACCATTCTCGATCTCAATCTGAATGCTAACCCACCTTTCAAACTTACACTCTCAACGCAGTTCTACGTCCATCATACACTCTGCATATTTTTCCTATGAACCATGCCACTGAGAAGAAAACTGCATGACCAATGCACAGGAATCGCCAAAACAACACTTGGACATGTGGTTTTCTGAATTCTGACTGGCAGCCTAACACAAGGGCAAGAACCTGCAGGTACCTGAGGCCTACCACATCAGACCTTTCAAAACCTGTTAATCGAGAAAGTGAATCGTGGCTATTACCATAGATTAGCAGTGAAATCCAGAAATTTATCACTCCCCCAGAGTCAAAACTCCCAACATTGGCCTGTGCCCACAATCTCCCTGATGCATGAAGCCCTATGTCAGCATATATGCAGAATGCACTAATGCTAACTCCAATCCTGACAAGAACCTCCATCCTCACTATAGTTTGGAAAGCCCAATCCACAGGAATAGTAAAAAAAGAAAGAACCACTCTCTCGAATCCTAACCCTAACCCAAGCCACAGTGCTGAATTCAGCAATTCCTCCATTATGGAGGGAGAAGTACAAAACCACTAGTTCGCAGCATAATCGGAGCTGTACTCCTCACCATTCCTTGGAAAACTGATGCTGAATACGCAAGAAATTCCACAGTGACACCATTCTCGATCTCAATCTGAACCCTACAATGCCTTTTAACCTTACACTCTCAACCCCACTCTACCTCCATCATACACTCTGCATACCCTTCCTCCGAACAATGCCCCTGACAAGAAAAGTTCATGAAAAATGCACAGGATTTGCCAAAACAACAATTGGACTTGTGGTTTTCTGAATTCTGACTGGCAGCATAACCCAAGGGCAAGAGCTTCAGGTACGTGATGCCTAACATATCAGATATTTCAATACCTGTTGATCACGAAAGAGAATCGTGGTATTACCATAGATTTGCAGTGAAATGCAGAAGTGTGTCACTCACCCAGAGTCAAAACTCCCAGGCTTTGGACTGCGCCCACAATCTCCCTGATTAATGAAGACCTATGTCAGGGTATATGCACAATGCACTAATGCTAACTCCAATCCTGAGAGTACCCTTCATCCTCACTATATTTTGGGAATTCCAATCCACAGGAATTGTCAAAATGACAGTACCACTCTCACGAATCCTAACTGTAACCCTAGCCATAATGCTGAATTCAGCAAATGCCTCCATTCTGGATGGAGAAGTACAACCATACCAGCTCAGAGCATAAACCGAGCTATTCTCCTCACCATTACTTGGCAAACTGATGCTGAATACGCAACAAAATCCACACTGATACCATTCTCGATCTCAATCGGATCCCTACCCTGCCATTTAACCGGACACTCTTAATTCCATTCTACATCCATCATACACAGCATATTCTCCTCAGAACCGTCCCACTGACAAGACAACTGCCTGACTAATGCACAGGAATTGCCAAAACAACACTTTTACTTGTGGATTTCTGAATTCTGAATGGCAGCCTAACCCAAGGGAATTAGCCTGCAGGTACCTGAGGCCTAACACATTGGACTTTTAAAAACTTGTTGATCAAGAAAGAGAATCTTGGCTATCACCATACATTTCGCAGTGAAATACCGAATTGTGTCACTCCCCCAGAGTCAAAACTCCCAGTCTATGGCCGAAGCCCACAATCTCTCTGACACATGAAGCCCTATGTCAGGGTATATGCACAACACACTAATGCTAACTCCAATCCTGACAGGACCCTTCATCCTCACTATAGTTTGGAAAGCCCAATCCACAGGAATATTCAAAATGATAGTACCAGGCTCACGAATCCTAACCCTAACCCAAGCCACAGTGCTGAATTCAGCAACTCCTCCATTCTGGAGGGAGAAGTACAAACCCACTAGTTCGCAGCATAATCTGAGCTATACTCCTCACCATTCCTTGACAAACTGATGCTGAATACGCAAGAAATTCCACAGTGACACCATTCTCGATCTCAATCTGAACCCTACCCTGCCTTTTAACATTACACTCTCAACCCCACTCTACCTCCATCATACACTCTACATATCCTTCCTCCAAACTGTGCCCCTGAAAAGACAACTGCATGAAAAATGCACAGGATTTGCCAAAACAACAATTGGACTTGTGGTTTTCTGAATTCTGACTGGCAGCCTAACCCAAGGGCAAGAGCCTCCAGGTACCTGAGTCCAAAAACATCAGACATATCAAAAGCTGTTGATCAAGAAAGAGAATTGTGGCTATTACCTTACATTTGGCAGTGAAACACCAAATGTTCCCCCTTGTTCATAGCAGATCAGTTCGTGATAGCTCAATTTTGGAAACAACCGAAATGTCGATCAACTATTACCATACATGTGGTAGTGAAATAAAGAAGTGTGTCTCTCCCAAAGAGTCGAAATTTACAAGCTTTGGCCTGAGCCCCCAATCTCCCTGACGCATGAAGCCCTGTGTCAGTGTATAGGCACAACGCACTAATTCTAACTCACATCCTGACAATACCCTTCATCCTCACTATAGTTTCGGAAGCCCATTCCACAGGAATAGTCAAAATGACAGTACTACTCTCACGAATCCTAACCATAACACTGGGCACAATGCTGAATTCAACAAATGCCTCCATTCTGGAGGGAGAGGTACACCACCTCCTGCTCGAAACATTATCCAAGCTATACTCCTCACCAATCCTTAGCAAAATTATGGTGAATATGCAAGAAAACCCACGGTGACACCATTCTCGATCTCATTCTGAACACTACCCGCCTTTCAACTTTCCACTCTCAACCCCACATTACTTCCATGATACACTCTGCGTATTATTCCACAGAAGCGTGCCACTGAGAAGACAACTGCATGACAAATGCACAGGAATCGACAAAACAACACTTGGACTTGTGGTTTTCTGAACTCTGACTGGCAGCCTAACCCAATGGCAAGAGCCTGCGGAAACCTAAGGCTAAACACATCGGACATTTCAAAACCTGTTGATCAAGAAAGAGAATCGTGGCTATTACCTTACATTTGTAAGTGAAATACCGAAGTGTGTTACTCCCCCAGAGTCAAAATTCCCAGTCTTTGGGCTGAGGCCACAATCCCGTGACAAATGAAGCCCTATATCAGGGTACATTCACAACGCTCTAATGCTAACTCCAATCCTGACAGTACCCTTCATCTTCACTATAGTTTGGGAAGCCCAATAAACAGGAATAGTCAATATGAGAGTACCACTCTCACGAATCCTAACCATAACACTTGCCAAAATGCTGAATTCAGCAAATGCCTCAATTCTGGAGGGAGATGTACACTGCCCCCTGCTCGCAGCATAATCTGAGCTATACTCCTCACCATTCCTAGGCAAAATGAGGCTGAATTCGCAAGAAAATCCACAGTGACGCCATTCTTGATATCATTCTGAACAATACCCCGCCTTTCAACCTTACACTCTCAACACCACTCTACCTCCATCATACAATCTGCGTATTCTTCTTCCGAACCATGCCACTGACAAGACAATTGCATGAGGAATGCACAGGAAAAGCCAAATCATCACTTGGACTTGTGGATTTCTTAATTCTTACTGGCAGCCTAACCCAAGGGAAAGAGTTTGCCGGTACCTGAGGCCTAACACATCGGACATTTGAAAACCTTTTGATCAAGAAAGTGAATCATGGCTATTACCATACATTTGCAGTGAAATGCCGAAGTCTGTCACTTCCCAAGAAACAAAACTCCCACGCTTTGGCCTGAGCCCACAATCTCCCTGATGCATGTAGCCATATGTCAGGGTATATGCACAACGCACTAATGCTAAATCCAATCCTGAGTGTACCCTTCATGCTCACTATACTTTGCAAAGCCCAATCCACAGGAGTAGTAAAAATGAGAGTACCACTCACATGCATCCTAACCCTAACCCTAGCAACAATACTGAATTCATCAAATGCCTCCATTCTGGACGCAAATGTACGACACTAAAAGCATGTAGCATAATCCGATCTATACTCCTCACCATTCCTTGGCAAACTGATGCTGAACATGCACGAAAATTCAGTGACGCCATTCTCAATCACAATCTGAACCGTACCCAGCCTTGTAACCTTACACTCTCAACCTGAATCTACCTCCACCATACACTCTGCATATTCTTCTTCTGAACTGTGCCACTGACAATACAACTGCATGACAAATGCAAAGGAATCGCCAAAACAGCTCTGGAACTTTTGGTTTTCTGAATTCTGACTGGAAGCCTAACCCAAGGGCAAGAGCCAGCAGGAACCAGAGGGATAACACATCGGACCTTTCAAAACCTGTTGATCAAGAAAGAGAATCGTGGCTATTACCATACACTTGGCAGTGAAATACCGAAGTGTGTAACTCCCCCAGAGTCAAAACTCTCAGTCTTTGGCCTGAGCCCACAATCTACCTGTCGCATGAAGCCCTATGTCAGAGTTTATGCAAAATGCACTAATGCTAAATCCAATACTGACAGCAACCTTCCTCCTCTCTATAGTATGGAATGCCCAATACACAGGAATAGTCAAAATGACAGTACCACTCTAATGAATCCTAACACTAACCATAGCCTCAATGCTGAATTCAGCAAATGCCTCCATTCAGAGGGAGAGGTACAACCCAACTATCTCGCAGCATAATCCGAGCTATACTTCTCACCATTCCTTGGCAAAATGATGCTGAATACGCAAGAAATTCCACAGTGACACCATTCTTGATCTCATTCTGAACACTACCCCTCCTTTCAACCTTACACTCTCAACCCCACTCTACCTCCATCATACTATCTGCATATTCTTCCTCTTAACCGTGCCACTGACAAGACAATGCATGACTAATGCACAGGAAACACCAAAACAAAACTTGGACTTGGGGTTTTCTGAATTCTGACTGGCAGCCTAACCCAAGGGCAAGAGCCTGCTGGTACCTGAGACCTAAAATATCATATATTTCAAAACGTGTTTGTCAAGAAATGGAATGGTGGCTACTACCATACATTTGGGCCATGAAATACCAAAGTGTGTTACTCCCCCAGAGTCAAAACTCCCAGTATTTGGCCTGAGGCCACAATCTCCATGAAAAATGAAGCCCTATGTCAGGGTATATGCACAACCCACAAATGCTATCCAATCCTTACAGTACGGTTCATCCTCACCATAGTTTGGGAAGCCCAATCCACAGGAATAATCAAAATGACAGTACCACTCTCACGAATCCTAACCCTAACCCTAGCCACAATGATGAATTCAGCAAATGCCTCCTTTCTGGAGGGAGAGGTACAACCCCACGAGCTCGCAGCACAATCCGAGCTCCACTCTTCACCCTTCCTTGGGAAACTTATGCTGAATATGCAAGAAAATCCACACTGATACCATTCTCAATCTCAATCTGAACCCTACCCCACCTTTCAACTTTACGCCCTCAACTCCACTGTACCTCCATCATACACAATGCATATTCTTCCTCCAAACCGTGCCAGTGACAAGACAACTACATGACTAATGCACAGGAATCGCCAAAACAACATGAAGCCCTATGTCAGGGTATATACACCACACACTAATGCTAGCTCCACTCCTGATAGTACCCTTCATCCTCACTATTGTTTGGAAAGCCCAATCCAAAGGAATAGTCAAAATGAAAGTACCACTCTCACGAATCCTAACCATAACATTAGCCACAATGCTGAATTCAGCAAATGTCGCCATTCTGGTGGGAGAAGTACATCCCCACTAGCTCTCAGCATACTCTGAGCTATACTCCTCACAGTTCCTTGCAAACTAATGCTGAATACATAAGAAATTCCAAACTGACACCATTCTCGATCTCAATCAGAACACTACAGCACCGTTCAAACTTACACTCTCAAACCCAATCTACCTGCATCATACACTTTGCATATTTTTCTTTCCAACCGTGCCACTGACAAGACAACTGCATGACAAATGCAAAGGAATTGCTAATACAACACTGGGACATGTGGTTTACTGCAGTCTGACTGGCAGCCTGACCCAAGGGCAAGAGCCTGCAGGTACCTGAAGTCTAACACATCAGACATTTCAAAACCTGTTGATCAAGACAGACAATCGTGGCTATTACCATTAATTTGGCAGTGAAATACCGAAATGTGTTACTTCCCTGAGTCAAAACTCCCAGTCTTTAGCCTGAGCCCACAATCTCCCTGACGCATGAAGCCCTATGTCAGGGTATAAGCACAACGCTCTAATGCTAACTCCAATCCTGAGAGTACCCTTCATCCTCACTGTAGTTTGGAAAACCCAATCCACAGGATTAGTCAAAATGACAGTACCACACTCACGAATCCTAAACATAACCCTGGCCACAATGCTGAATTCAGCAAATGCCTCAATTCTGGAGGGAGAGGTACACTGCCCCTGCTCACAGCATAATCCGAGCTATACTTCTCACCATTCCTTGGCAAAATGATGCAGAATATGCAAGAAAATCCACAGTGACACCATTCTCGATCTCAATCTTAACTCTACCGTCTTTTCAATCTTGCAGTCTCAATCCCACTCAACCTCCATCATACACTCGGCATATTGTTCCTCAGAACCGTGCCACTGAGAAGACAACTGCATGACAAATGCACAGGAATCACCAAAACAACACTTGGACTTCTGGATTCCCAAATTCTGACTGGCAGAATAACCCAAGGGAGACAGCCTGTAGGTACCTGAGGCCTAACACAATGGACATTTCAAAACCTGTTGATCAAGAAAGAGTATTGTGGCTATTACCATACATTTGGCAGTGAAATACCGAAGTGTGTCACTCCCCAAGAGTCAAAACTCCCAATCTTAACCTGGCGTGGTGGCTCACGCCTGAAATACAGGCATTCGTGAGGCAGAGATAGGCGGATTGCTGAGTTTGAAGCTTGCTTGGGCTACATAGAGAGCTCATAGCCAGCCTGAACTACAAAACGAGAAATTACTTCAAAAAAAAAAAAAAAACTCCAAGTCTTTGGCCGGAGCCCACCATCTCCCTGACACATGAAGCCCTATGTCAGGGTATATGGACCACACACTAATGCTAATTCCAATCCTGACAGTACCCCTGATCCTCACTATAGTTTGGAAAGCCCAAGCCACAGGAATACTCAAAATGAAAGTACCAATCTAATGAATCCTAACCCTAAATCTAGGCACAATGCTGAATTCAGCAAATGCCTCCATTCTGGAGTGAGAAGTACATCCCCACCAGCTCGCCGCATAATCTGAGCAATACTCCTCACAATTCCTTGGCAAACTGATGCTGAATACGAAAGAAATTCCAAACTGACACCATTCTTGATATGAATCAGAACCCTACCGTGCCTTTCAACCTTACACTCTCAACCCCACTCCACCTACATCATAAACTCTGCATAGTCTTCCTCAGAACCGTGCCACTGACAAGACAACTGCATGAAAAATGCCCAGGAATCCCCAAAACAACACTTGGACTAGTGGTTTTCTCAATTCTGCCTGGCAGCCTAACCCAATTGCAAGAGCCTGCCAGTACCTGAGGCATAACACATTGGACATTTCAAAACCTGTTGATCAAGAAAGAGAATCCTGGCTATTACCATACATTTGCATTGAAATACAGAAGTGTGTCACTCCCCCAGAGTCAAAACTCCCAGTTTTGGCCTGAGGCCACAATCTCCCTGATGCATGAATCCCTATGTCAGCGTAAATGCACAATGCACTAATGGTAAGTCCAATCCTGAAAGTACCCTTCATCCTCAGTATAGTTTGGAGAGCCCAATCCATAGGAATAGTCAAAATGACAGTACCACTCTCACGAGTCCTAACCCTAACCCTAGCCACAATGCTGAATTCAGCAAATGCCTCCATTCTGGAGGGAAGGGTACAACCCCACTAGCATGCAGCATAATCTGATCTATACTCCTCACCATTCTGTGGCAAACTGATGCTGAATATGCACGAAAATCCACAGTGACACCATTCTCAATCTCAGTCTGAACCCTACCCTGCCTTTCAAACTTACACTCTCAAGCCCACTTTAACTCCATCATACACTGTGCATATTCTTCCTCTGCACCGTGCCACTGACAAGCCAATTCATGACTAACGCAAAGGAATCGCCATGAAAACAATGGGATCTATCATTTTCTGAATTCTGGCTGGAACCTAACCCAAGGGCAAGAGCCTGCCGGTATCTGAGGACTAACACATCAGACATTTGAAAACTTGTTGAGGAAGACAGAAAATCGTGAATATGACCATACATTTCGCAGTGACATACCGAAGTGTGTCGCTCCCCAAGAGTCAAAAATCCCAGTCTTGGCCTGAGGCCACAATCTCCGTGACACATGAAGCCCTATGTCAGGGTATATGTACAATGCACTAATGCTAACTCCGATCCTGACAGGACCCTTCAACCTCACTATAGTTTGGGAAGCCCAATCCACAGGAATAGTCAAAATGACACTACCACTCTCAGGAATCCTAACCCTAAACCCAGCCACAATTATGAATTCAGCAAATGCCTCCATTCTGGAGGGAGAGGTACAACCCCACCATCTCGCAGCATAATCCAAGCTATACTCTTCACCATTCCTTGGGAAACTTATGCTGAATACGAAAGAAAATCCACAGTGACCAATTCTCGATCTCAATCTGAACCCTACCCCGCATTGCAACCTTACACTTTCAAACCCACTCTACCTCCATCATACACTCTGCATATTCTTCTTCCGAACTGTGCCACTGACAAGACAACTGCATGACAAATACACAGGAATGGCCAAAACAACACTTGGACTTCTGGTTTTCCAAATTCTGACTGGCAGCCAAATCCAAGGGAGAGAGCCTGTAGGTACCTGAGGCCTAACACATAGGAAATTTCAAAACATGTTGATCAAGAAAGAGAATCACGGCTATTACCATACATTTGGCAGTAAAATACCAAAGTGTTTCACTCCCCAAGAGTCAAAACCCCCTAGTCTTTGGCCTGAGCCCACAATCTCCTTGACATATGAAGCCCAAGGTCAGGGTATATGTACCACACACTAATGCTAACTCCAATACTGACAGTACCCTTGATCCTCACTATAGTTTGGAAAGCCCAATCCACAGGAATAGTCAAAATGAAAGTACCACTCTCACGATTCCTGAACCTAACCCTAACCACAATGCTTAATTCAGCGAAAGCCTCCATTCTGGAGTGTGAGGTACATCCCCACCATCTCGCACCATAGTCTGAGCTATACTCCTCACTATTCCTTGGCAAACTGATGCTGAATACGCAAGAAATTCCAACCTGACACCATTCTCAATCTCAATCAGAACCCTAATGCGCCATTCAACATTATACTCTCAACCCAAATCTACCTCCATCATACACTCTGCATATTCTTTCTCTGAACCGTGCTTCTGACAATACAACTGCATGACAAATGCAAAGGAATCGCCAAAACAACACTGGGACTTGTGGTTTTCTGAATTTTGCCTGGCAGCCTAACCCAAGGGCAAGAGCCTGCAGGTACCTGTGGGCTAACACATGGGACATTTCAAAACCCGTTGGTCAAGAAAGTGAATAGTGGCTATTACCATACATTTGGCAGTGAAATACTGAAGAGTGTCACACCCCCAGAGTCCAAACTCCCAGCCTTTGGCCTGAGCCCACAATCTCCCTGACACATGAAGCCCTATATAAGGGTATATGCACCACAAACTAATGCTAACTCCAATTCTGACAGTACTGTTGATCCTCACTATAGGATGGAAAGCCGAACGACAGGAAAAGGCCAAATGACAATATCACGCTCAGGAATCCTTACCCTAAACCTAGACAAAATACTGAATTCACAAAATGCTTCCATTCTGGTGGGAGAGGTACAACTCCACTAGCTCGCAGCGTAATACGAGCTATACTCCTCACCATTCCTTGCCAAACTGATGCTGAATATGCAAGAAAATCCACAGTGATATCATTCTCGATCTCAATCTGAACCCTACCCTGCCTTTCAACCTTACACTCTCATCCCCACTCTATCTCCATCATACACTTTACATATTCTTCCTCCGAATAGTGCCACTGACAAGATAACTACATAACTAATGACCAGGAATCGCCAAAACAACACTTAGACTTGTGGTTTTTTGAATTCCGACAGGCAGACTAACCCAAGGGCAAGAGCCTACAGGTACCTGAGGCCTAACACATCAGATATTTCAAAACCTGTTGATCAAGAAAGAGAATTGTGGCTATTACCATACATTTGGTAGTGAAATACCAAAATGTGTCACTCCCCTGGAGTTAAAACTCCCCGTCTTTGGCGTGAGGCCACAATCTCCCTGACACATGAAGCCCAATGTCAGTGTATACGCACAATGCAGTAATGCTAATTCCAATCCTGACAGTAACCTTCATCCTCACTATAGTTTGGAGAGCCCAATCCACAGGAATAGTCAAAATGACACGACCACTGTCAAGATACCTAAACCTAACCCTAGCCACAATGCTGAATTCAGCAAATGCCTCGATTCTGGAGGGAGAGGTACAACTCCACTTGCTGGCAGCATAATCTGAGCTATACTCCTCACCATTTGGAGTTAGCTTTAGTGCGATGTGCATATACCCTGTCATAGGCCTTCATGTGTCAAGGAGATTGTGGAGTCAGGGCAAAGACTGGGAATTTTGACTCCCGGGGAGTGACACACTTTGGTATTTCACTGCCAAATGTATGGTAATAGCCACGGTTCCCTTTCTTGATGAACATGTTTTGAAATGTCCGATGTGTTATGCCTCAGGTACATGCAGGCTCTTGCCCTTGGATGAGGCTGCCAGACAGAATTCAGAAAACCAAAAGTCCAAGTGTTGTTTTGGAAATTCTTGTGCATTTGTTATGCAGTGTTCTTGTCAGTGGCTCGGTTCGGAGAAAGAATAATCAGAGTGTATAATGTAGGTAGGGTGAGGATGAGAGTGTAACGTTGAAAGGCCAGGTAGGGTTCAGATTGTGATCGAGAATGGTGTCAATCTGTATTTTATTGCGTATTCAGCATCAGTTTGAAAGGAATGGTGAGGAGTATAGCTCGGATTATGCTGCGAGCTAGTGGAATTCTACCTCTCCCTCTAGAATGGAGGCATTTGCTGAATTCAGCATTGTGGCTAGAGTTAGGGTGAGGATTCTTGAGAGTAGTACTGTCATTTTGACTATTCCTGTGGATTGGGCTTTCCAAACTATACTGAGGATAAAGGTTACTGTCAGGATTGGTACTAGCATTAGTCCGTTGTGCATATACCCTGACATAGGGCTTCATGTGTCAAGGAGATTCTGGGCTCAGGCCAAAGAATGTGAGTTTTGACTCTGGGGGAGAGATGCACTTCGGTATTTCACTGCCAAATGTATGGTAAGTGCCACGGTTTTCTTTCTTAATCAACAGGTTTTAGAAGTGTCCGAAATGGTAGGGCTCAAGTACCTTCAGGCTCTTGCCCTTGGATGAGGTTGCCAGTCAGAATTCAGAAAACCAATAGTCCAAGTGTTGTTTTGGCGATTCCTGTGCATTTGTCATGCAGTTGTCTTGTGAGTGGCACGTTTCAGAGGAACAATATGCAGAGTGTATGATGGACGTAGAGTGCGGTTGAGAGTGTAATGTTTAAAGGCGGTGTAGGGTTCAGATTGAGATTGACAATGGTGTAAGTTTGGATTTTCTTGCGTATTCAGCATCAGTTTGCCAAGGAATTGTGAGGAGTATAGCTCATATTATGTTGTGAGCTCATGGGGTTGTACGTACCCCTCCAGAATGTAGGCATTTGCTGAATTCAGCATTGTGGCTAGGGTAAGGGATAGGATTCGTGAGAGTGGTACTGTCATTTTGACTATTACTGTGGATTGGGCTTTCCAAACTATAGTGAGGATGAAGGGTACTGTCAGGATTGGAGTTAGCATTAGTGCATTCTTCATATTCCCTGACATAGGGCTTCATGCATCTGGGAGATTGCGGGCTCAAGCCAAAGCCTGGGAGTTTTGTCTCTGGGGGAGTGACACACTTCAGTAATTCACTGCCAAATGTATGGTAATAGCCACGATTCTCTTTCTTGATCAACAGGTTTTGAAATGTCCGATGTGTTATGCCTCAGGAACCTGCAGTCTCTTGCCCTTGGGTTAGGCTGCCAGTCAAAATTCAGAAAATCAAAAGTCCAAGAGTTGTTTTGGCGATTCCTGTGCAATTGTCATGCATTTTTCTTGTGAGTGGCACGGTTCAGAAGAAGAATATGCAGAGTGTATGATGGAGGTAGAGTGGGGTTGAGAGTGTAAGGTTGGAAGGCGGGTTAGGGTTCAGATTGAGATCGATCATGGTGTCAGTGTGGATTTTCTTGCTTATTCTACATTAGTTTGCCAAGGAATGGTGAGGAGTATAGTTCATATTATGGTGTGAGCTGGTGGGCTTGTAAGTACCCCTCCAGAATGGAGGCTTTTGCTGAATTCAGCACTGTGGCTTGGGTTAGGTTTAGGATTCAGGAGAGAGGTACTATCCTTTGGAATATTCCTGTGAAATCGGCTTTTCAAACTATAGTAAGGATTAAGGGTACTGTCATGATTGGAGTTAGCATTAGTGTGTTGAGCATATACCCTGACATAGGGCTTCATGTGTGAGGGAGATTGTGGTCTCAGGCCAAAGACTGGGAGCTGTGACTCCGGGGGAGTGAAACACTTCTGTATTTCACTGCCAATGTATGGTAATAGCCATGGTTCTCTTTCTTGATCAACAGGTTTTGAAATTTCCGAAATGTTAGGCCTCAGGTACCTGCAGGCTCTTGCCCTTGGATGAGGCTGCCAGTCAGAATTCTGAAAACCACAAGTCCAAGTGTTGTTTTGGTCATTCCTGTGCATTTGTCATGCAGTAGTCTTGTAAGTGGCACTGTTCGGAATATGCAGAGTGTACGATGGAGGTAGAGTGGGGTTGAGAGTGTATGGTTGAAAGGTGGGATCGGGTAGAGATTGAAATCGAGAATGGTATACGTGTGGAATTTCTTGCCTATTCATCATCAGTTTTTCAAGGAATGTTGAGGAGAATAGCAATGATTATGCTGCGCACAGGTTTCGTTGTACCTCCCCCTCCAGAATGGAGGCATCTGCTGATTTCAGCATTGTGGCTAAGGTTAGGCTTAGGATTCGTGAGAGTGGTACTGTCATTTTGACTATTCTGGTGGATTAGGCTTTCCAAACTATAGTGAGGAGGAAGGGTACTGTCAGGATTGGAGTTAGCATTAGTGTGCTGTGCCTATACCCTGACAAAGGGCTTCATGTGTCATGTAGATTGTGGCCTCAGGCCAAAGACTAGGAGTTTTGACTCTGGGGGAGTGACACCCTTTGGTATTTCCTGCCAAATATATTGTTAGCCATGATTCTCTTTCTTGATCAAGAGGTTTTGAAATGTCCGATGTGTTAAGCCTCAGGTACCCGCAGGCTCTTGCCCTTGGGTTAGGCTGACATTCAGAGTTCAGAAAACCACAAGTCCAAGTGTTGTTTTGTCGATTCCTGTGCATTAGTCATGCAGTTGTCCTCTCAGTGGCATGGTTCAGAGGAAGAATATGCAGAGTGCATGATGGAAGTAGAATGGGGTTGAGAGTGTAATATTGAACAGCGGGGTAGGGTTCAGTTTGAGATTGAGAATGGTGTCACTGTGGACTTTTTTGCGTATTCAGCACCAGTTTATCAAGAAATGGTGAGGAGTATAGCTCGGATTATGCTTCGATCAGGTGGCCTTGTAGCTCTCCCTCCAAAATGGAGGCGTTCGCTGAATTCAGCATTGTGGCTAGGGTCAGGGTTAGGATTCGTGAGAGGGTTACTGCCCTTTTAACTATTTCTGTGGATTGGGCTTTCCAAACTATAGTGAGAATGAAGGGTACTGTCAGTATTGGAGTTAGCATTAGTGCGTTGTGCATATACCCGGACATAGGGCTTCTTGCGGCAGGAAGACTGTGGGCTCACGAAAAAGCCTGGGGATTTTGACTCTGGGGGAGTGACACTCTTCTCTATTTCACTGCCAAATGTATGTTAATAGCCACGATGCTCTATCCTGATCAACATGTTTTATAATATCCGATGTGTTAGGCCTCAGGTACCTGTAGGCTCTTGCCCTTGTGTTAGGCTCCCAATCAGAATTCAGATATCCACAAGTCCAAGTGATTTTTGGCGATTCCTGTGCATTAGTCATGCATTGTCTTGTCAGTGGCACGGTTCAGAAGATGAACATGCAGTGTTTATGATGGAGGTAGTGTGGGGTTGAGAGTGTATGGCTGAAAGGCGGTTAGGGTTCAGATTGAGATCGAGAATAGTGTCACTGTGGATTTTCTTGCGTATTCAGCCACAGTTTGCAAAGAATTGGTGAGAAGTATCGCTCGGATTAGGTTGCAATCTAGTGGGGTTGTACATCTCTCACCAGAATTGAGGTATTTGCTGAAGTCAGCATTTGGTCTAGGGTTAGGGATTGGATTCGTGACAGTGGTATTCTCATTTTGTGTATTCCTGTTTATTGGACTTTCCAAACTATAGTGAGGATGAAGGGTACTGTCAGTACTGGAGTTAGCATTAGTGTGTTGTGCATACACCCTGACATTGGGTTTGATGTGTCAGGGAGATGGTGTGCTCAGGCCAAAGCCTGGGAGTTAGCATTCGTGCATTGGGCATATACCCTGACATGGGGCTTCATTCATCAGGGAGATTCTGGGCTCAGGCAAATACTGGGAGTTTTGAATCTGGGGGAGTGTCACACTTCCGTGTTTCACTGGCAAATATATGGTAATAGCCACAATTCTCTCTCTTGATCAACAGGTTTTGAAATGTCCGATGTGTTAGGTCTCAGGTACTTGCAGGATCTTGCACTTGGGTTAGGCTGCCAGTCAGAATTCAGAAAACCACAAGTCCACGTGTTGTTTTGGCAATTCCTCTGCATTAGTCATCCATTGTCTCATCAATGGCATCGTTTAGAAGAAGAATATGCAGAGGGTATGATGGAGGTAGAGTGGTATTGAGAGTGTGTGGTTGAAAAGTGGGTTAGGATTCAGACTGAGATGGAGAATGATATCCATGTGGAGTTTCTTACTTATTCAGCAACAGTTTGCCAAGTAATGGTGAGCAGTATAGCTCGGATTATGCTGCGAGTTAGTGGGCTTGTACCTCTCTCTCCAGAATGGAGGCATTTGCTGAATTCAGCATTGTGGCTAAGGTTAGGGTTTGAATTCGTGAGAGTGGTACTGTCATGATGAGTATTCCTGTGGATTGGGCTTTGCAAACTATAGTGGGATGAAGGGTAGTGTCAGGATTGGTGTTAGCATTAGTGGGTTGTGCATATACACTGACATAGGGCTTCATGCGTCAGGGAGATTGCGGGCTCAATCCAAATCCTGGGTGTTTTGACTCAGGGGGAGTGACACACTTCTGTAATTCACTGCCAAATGTATGATAATAGCCACAATTCTCTTTCTTGATCTACAGGTTTTGAAATGTCCGATCTGTTAGGGCTCATGTACCTGCAGGCTCGTGCCCTTAGTTTACGCTGCCAGTAAGAATTCAGAAAACCACAAGTCCAAGTGTTGTTTTGGCGATTCCTGTGCATTAGTCATGCAGTTGTCTTGCCGGTGGCATGCTTCTGAGGAAGAATATGCAGAGTGCATGATGGAGTTAGAATGGAGTTGAGATTGTAAGATTGAATGGCGGGGTAGGTTCAATTTGAGATCTTGAATGGTGTCATTCTGGACTTCTTGTGTATTCAGCATCAGTTTTCCAAGGAATGGTGAGGAGTATAGCTCCGATTATGCTGCAAGCAGGTGGCGTTGTACCTCTCTCTCCAGAATGGAGGCGTTCGCTGAATTCAGCATTGTGTCTAGGTTAGGGTTAGGATTCATGCGAGTGGTACTGTCATTTTGACTATTCCTGTGCATTGGGCTTTCCAACTACAGTGAGGATGAAGGGTATTGCCAGTATTGGAGTTAGCATTAGTGCGTTGTGCATATACCCTGACATAGGGCTTCATGTGTCAGGGAGATTGTGAGCTCAGCCCAAATCCTGGGAGTTTTGACTCTGTGGGAGTGACACACCTCGGTATTTCACTGCCAAATGTATGTTAATAGCCACGATTCTCTATCTTCATCAACAGTTTTTGAAATATCTGATGTGTTAGCCCTCAGGTAAATGCAAGCTCTTGCCCCTGGGTTTGCCTGCCATTCAGAAATCAGAAACCCACAATTCTAAGTATTGTTTTGGCGATTCCAGTGCAGAAGTCATGCATTGTCTTGTCAGTGGCACGGTTCAGAAGATAAATATGCAGAGGGTATGATGGAGGTAGAGTGGGGTTGAGAGTGTATGGTTGAAAGTCGGGTTAGGCTTCATATAGAGATCGAGAATGGTGTCACTGTGGATTTTCTCGCGTATTCAGCAACAGTTTGCCAAGGAATTGTGAGAAGTATAGCTCAGATTATGCTGCGATCTAGTGGGGTAGTACCTTTCTCTGCAGAACCAAGGCATTTGCTGAATTCAGCATTGTGGCTAGGTCTGGGGTTAGGATTCAAGAGAGTAGTACTGTCATTTTGACTATTCCTATAGATTGGGCTTTCTGAACTAAAGTGAGCATGAAGGGTTCTGTCGGGATTGGAGTTAGCATTAGTTCATTGTGCATATAACCTGACATAGGGCTTCATGCGTCACGGAGATTGTGGGCTCAGGCCAAAGTCTGGGAGTTTTGATTCTGGGGGAGTGACACAGCTTGTATTTCACTGTCAAATGTATGGTAATAGCCACAGTTCTCTTTCTTGATTAAAAGGTTTTGGAATGTCACAAATGTTAGGCCTCAGGTACCTGCAGGCTTTTGCCCTTGGATGAGGATGACAGTCAGAATTCAGTAAACCAAAAGTCCAAGAGTTTTTTTTGGTGATTCCTGTGCATTTGTCATGCATTTTTCTATTGAGAGGCACAGTTCGGAGGAAGAACATGCAGAGTGTATGATGGAGGTAGAGTGGGGTTGAGAGTGTAAGGTTGGAAGTCGGGTTAGGGTTCAGATTGAGATCGATCATCGTGTCAGTGTGCATTTCCTCGCTTATTCAGCATTAGTTTGCCAAGGAATGGTGAGGAGTATAGCCCATATTATGCTGTGAGCTGGTGGGCTTGTAAGTACCCCTCCAGAATGGAGGCATTTGCTGAATTCAGCACTGTGGCTAGGGTTAGGTTTAGGATTTGAGAGAGAAAGGTCCTGTCATTTTGACTATTCCTGTGGATTGGGCTTTCCAAACTATAGTGAGGATGAAGGGTATTGTCAGAATTGGAGTTAGCATTAGTGCGTTGTGCATATACCCTGTCATAGGGCTTCATGTGTCAGGGAGATTGTGGGCTCAGGCCAAAAACTGGGAGCTGTGACTCTGGGGGAGTGACACACTTCTGTATTTCACTGCCAATGTAGGGTAATAGCCACGGTTCTCTTTCTTGATCAACAGGTTTTGAAATGTCCGAAATGTTAGGACTCAGGAACCTGCAGGCTCTTGCCCTTGGATGAGGCTGCCAGTCAGATTTCAGAAAACCACAAGTCCAAGTGTTGTTTTGGCGATTCTTGTGCCTTTGTCATGCAGTTGTCTTGTAAGTGGCACTGTTCAGAGGAAGAATATGCCTAGTGTATGAAGGAGGTAGAGTGGGGTTGAGAGTGTATGGTTGAAAGGTGGGATCGGGTACAGATTAAAATCGAGAATGGTGTCCGTGTGGAATTTCTTTGCATATTCAGCATCAGTTTGCCAAGGAATTGCCAGGAGTATAGCTCGGATTATGCTGCGATCTATTGGTGTTTTACCTCTCTCTCCAGAATGGAGGCATTTGCTGAATTCAGCATTGCCTCTAGGGCTATGGTTTGGATTTGTCAGAGTGGTACTGTCATTTTGAGTACTCCAGTGGATTGGGCTTTCCAAACTATAGTGAGGATGAAGGGTACTGTCAGATTTGGAGTTAGCATTTGTGCGTTTTGCATATACCCTGACTTAGGGCTTCATGTGTCAGGGAGATTTTGGGATCAGGCAAAGACCTGGAGTTTTGACTCTGGGGGAGTGACACACTTCGGTATTTTCCTGCCAAATGTATGGCAATAGTCTCGATTCTCTTCCTTGATCAACAGGTTTTGAAATGTATGAAATGTTAGGTCTCAGGTTCCTTCAGGCTCTGGCCCTTGGTGGAGGTTGCCAGTCAGAATTCAGAAAACAAAAAGTCCAATGTTTTTTTTTGGCGATTCCTTTGCATTTGTCCTGCAATTTTATTGTGAGTGGCATGGTTCGGAGGAAGCATATGCCGAGTGTATGATGGAAGTAGAGTGCGGTTGAGACTGTATGGTTGAAAGGTGGTGCAGGCTTCAGATTGATATCGATAATGGTGTCAGTGTGAATATTCTTGCATATTCAGCATCAGTTTGCAGGGAATGGTGAGGAGTATAGCTCATATTATGCTGTGACCAGGTGGGGATGTAAGTACTCCTCCAGAATGGAGGCATTTTCTGAATTCAGCATTGTGGCTAGGGTTAGGTTTAGGATTCATGAGATTGGTACTGTCATTTTGACTATTCCTGAGGATTGGGCTTTCCAAACTCTAGTGAGGAAGAAGGGCACTGTCTGGATTGGAGTTAGCATTAGTGTGTTGTGCATATACCCTGACATAGGGCTTAATGTGTCAGGCAGATTGTGGGCTCCGGCCAAAGCCTGGGATTTTTTACTCTGGGATAGTGATCCACTTCTGTATTTCACTGCCAAATGTATGGTAGTAGCCACGATTCTCTTTCTTGATCAATACGTTTTGAAATGTTCGTAATGTTATTCCTCAGGTACCTGCAGGCTCTTCCCCTTGGATGAGGCTGCCAGTCAGAATTCAGAAAATCACAAGTCCAAGTATTGTTTTGGCGATACCTGTGCATACGTTATGCATTGTCTTGTCAGTTTGCACGGTTCAGAAAAAGAATATGCAGAGGCTATGGTGGAGGTAGAGTGGGGTTGAGAGTGTATGGTTGAAAGGCGGGTTATGTTTCAGATTGAGATCGAGAATGGTGTCACAGTGGATTTTCTTGCATATTCCGCAACAGTTTGCCAAGGAATGGTGAGCAGTATAGCTCGGATTATGCTGCGAACTATTGGTTGTTGTACCTCTCCAGAATGGAGGCATTTGCTGAATTCAGCATTGTGGCTAGGGTTAGTGTTAGGATTCGTGAGAGTGGTACTCTCATTTTGTCTATTGTGGTGGATTGTGCTTTCCAAACTAAAGTGAGGAGGAAGGGTACTGTCAGGATTGGAGTTAGCATTAGTGCGTTTTGCATATACCCTGACACAGGGCTTCATGCATCAGGGAGATTGTGGGCTCAGAACAAGGCTGGGAGTTTTGACTCTGGGGGAGTGACACACTTCTGTATTTCACTGCTAAATGTATGGTAATAGCCATGATTCTCTTTCTTGATGAAGAGGTTTTGACATGTCCGATGTGTTAAGCCTCAGATACCCGCAGACTCTTGCCCTTGGATTACGCTGCCAGTCAGAATTAAGAAAACCATAAGGCCAAGTGTTGTTGTGGTGATTCCTGTTCATTTGTCATGCAGTTGTCTTGTCAGTGGCACGGTTCGGAGTATGAAAATGCAGAGTGTCTGAAGCAGGTAGAGTGGGGTTGAGAGTGTAAGGTGGAAAGGCGGGCTATGGTTGAGATTGAGATCGAGAATGGTGCCAGTGTGGAATTTCTTGCGTATTTAGCATCAGTTTGCCATGGAATGGTGAGGAGTATAGTGCGGATTATGCTGTGAGCTCGTGGGTTTGTACCTATCCTTCCAAAATGGAGGCATTTGCTGAATTCAGAATTGTGGCTAGGGTGAGGTTTAGGATTCGTGAGAGTGGTACTGTCTTTTTCAATATTCCTGTGGATTGGGCTTCCCAAACTATAGTGAGGATGAAGAGTACTGTCAGGACTGGAGTTAGCATTAGTGCGTTGTGCATATACCCAGACATATGGCTTCATTTGTCACGGAGATTGTGATCTCAGGCCATAGACGGGGAGTTTTGACTCTGGGCGAGTGACACACTTCTGTATTTCACTGCAAAATGTATGGTAATAGCCATGGTTCTCTTTCTTGATTAACAGGTTTTGAAGTGTCCGATGTGTTGGCCTCAGGTACCTGCAGGCTCTTGCCCTTGAAGAGGCTGCCAATCAGAATTCAGAAAAACACAAGTCCAAGTGTTTTTTTGGCGATTCTTGTCCTTTTGTCATGCAGTTTTCTTGTCAGTGGCATGGTTCGGAGGATGAATATGCAGAGTGTATGATGGAGGTAGAGTAGATTTGAGAGTTCATGGTTGAAAGGCGGGGTAGGGTTCAGATTAAAATCGAGAATGGTGTCCGTGTGGAATTTCTTGCATATTCAGCATCAGTTTGCCAAGGAATTGTGGGGAGTATAGCTCAGAATATGCTGTGAGCTAGAGGGCTTGTACATCTCCCTCCAGAATGGAGGCATTTGCTGAAGTCAGCATTCTGTCTAGGGTATTCAGTATCAGTTTGCCAAGGAATGGAGAAAAGTATAGCTCAGATTATGCTGCGAGCAAGTGGGATTGTACCTCTCCCTCCTGATTGGATGCATTTGCTGAATATAGCATTGTGGCTAGTGTTAGGGTTAGGATTCATGAGAGTGGTACTGTCATTTTTACTATTTCTGTGGATTGGGCTTTCCAAACTATAGTGAGGATGAAGGGTACTGTCAGGATTGGAGTTAGCATCAGTGCATTGGGCATATACCCTGACCTCGGGCTTCTTGCTTCAGGGTGATTGTGAGCTCAGGGAAAAACTGGGAGTTTTGACTCTGGGAGAGTGAAACACTTCTGTATTACACTGCCAAATGTATTGTAATAGCCACGATTCTCTTTCTTGATTAACAGGCTTTGAAATATCCGATGTGTTATGCCTCAGGTACCTGCAGGCTCTTGAACTTCGGTTAGGCTGCCAGTCAGAATACAGAAAACCACAAGTACAAGTGCTGTTTCGGCGATTCCTATGCATTTGTGATGCAGTTGTTTTGTCAGTGGCATGGTTCGGAAGAAGAATACGCAGAGTGTGTGATGGATGTAGAGTGTGGTTGAGAGTGTAAGTTTGAAAGGTGGGGTATTGTTCAGATTGCGATAGAGAATGGTGTCAGTGTTGAATTTCTTGCGTATTCACCATCAGATTGCCAAGGAATGGTGAGGAGTATAGCTCAGATAATGCTGCGAGCTAGTGGGGTTGTAGCTCTCCCTCCGGAATGGAGGCATTTGCTGAATTCAGCATTGTGGCTAAGGTTGGGATTAGGATTCGTGAGAGTAATATTGTCATTTTGACTATTCCTGTGGATTGTGCTTTCCAAACTATAGTGAAGATCCGGGTACTGTCGGGGTTGCAGTTAGCATTAGTGAGTTGTGCTTATACCCTAACAAAGGGGTTCATGTGTTAGGGAGATTGTGGCCACAGGCCAAAGACTGGGAGTTTAGACACTGGGGGAGTGACACACTTCGGTATTTCACTGCCAAATGTATGGTAATACCTATGGTTCTCTTCCTTGATCAACATGTTTTGAAATTTCCTATGTGTTAGGCCACAGGTACGTGCAGGCTCTTGCCCTTGGGATAGGCTGCCAGTCAGAATTCAGAAAACCACAAGTCCAAGTGTTGTTTTGGTGATTCCTGTGCACTAGTCATGCAGTTGTATTGTCAGTGGCACGGATCAGGGGAAGAATATACAGAGTGTATGATGGTGGTAGAGCCGGGTGGAGAGTATAAGGTTGAAAGGCGGGGTATGGGTCATATTGAGATCAAGAATGGTGTCAATGTGTATTTTCTTGCGTATTCAGCATCAGTTTGCCAAGGAATGGTGAGGGGTATAGCTCAGAATATGCTGTGAGCTAGAGGGGTTGTACCACTCCCACCAGAATGGAGGCATTTGCTGAATTGAGCATTGTGTCTAGGTTTAGGGGTAGGATTCATGAGAGTGGTACTGTCATTTTGACTATGCCTGTGGATTGGGCTTTCCAAACTATAGTGAGGATGAAGGGTATTGTCAAGACTGAAGTTAGCATTAGTGCGTTGTGCCTATACCCTGACACAGGGCTTCCTGTGTCAGGGAGATTGTGAGCTCGGTCAAAGACTTGGAGTTATGATGCTGCGGGAGTGACACACTTCGGTATTTCACTGCCAAATGTATGGTAATAGCCACGATTCTCTTTCTTTATCAACAGGTTTTGAAATGTCCAATGTGTTATGCGCATCTACCTGCAGGCTCTTGCGCTTGGGTGAGGCTGCCAGTCAGAATTCAGAAAACCACAAGTCCAAGTGTTGTTTAGGTGATTCCTCTGAATTAGTCATGCAGTTGTTTTGTGAGTGGCACGGTTCAGAGGAAGAATATGCAGAGTGTGTAATGGACGTATCTTTGGGTTGAGAGTGTAATGTTGAAATGTGGTGTATGGTTCAGATTGAGATCGAGAATGGTGTCAGTGTGGAATTTCCTGCGTATTCAGCATCAGTTTAACAAGGAAAGTTGAGCATAGCTCGCATTATTCTGCGAGCTAGCCATGATTCTCTTTCTTGATCAACAGGTTTTGAAATGTCTGATGTGTTTGGCCTCAGATACCTGCAGGCTCTTGCCATTGGGTTAGGGTGCCAGACAGAATTAAGAAAACAACAAGTCCAAGTGTTGTTTTGGCGATTCCTCTGCATTAGACATACATTGTCTTGTCAATGGCATGGTTCGGAAGAAGAATATGCAGAGGGTATGATGGAGGTAGAGTGGGGATGAGGGTGTGTGGTTGAAAGGGGGGTTAGAATTCAGATTGAGATGGAGTATGATGTCACTGTTTAGTTTCCTGCGTATTTAGCAACAGTTTGCCAAGTAATGATGAGCAGTATAGCTCGGATTATGCTGCGAGCTAATGGGGTTGTACCTCTCCCTCCAGAATGGAGGCATTTGCTGAATTCACCATTGTGGCTATGGTTAGGGTTTGGATTCGTGCGAGTGGTGCTGTCATTATGAGTATTCCTCTGGATTGGGCTTTCCAAACTATAGTGAGGATGAAGGGTACTATCAGGATTGGAGTTAGCATTACTGCGTTGTGCATATACCCTGAGATAGGGCTTCATGCGTCAGGGAGATTGCGCGCTCTCGCCAAAGCCTGGGAGTTTTGACTCTGGGGGAGTGACACACTTCGGTATTTCACTGCCAAATGTATGGTAATAGCCACGATTCTCTTTCTTGATCTACATGTTTTGAAATGTCCGATGTGTTAGGGCTCATGTACCTGCAGGCTTGTGGCCTTGATTTAGGCTGCCAGTCAGAATTCAGAAAACCACAAGTCCAAGTGTTGTTTTGGTGATTGCTGTACATTCGTCATGCGGTTGTCTTGTCAGTGGCATGGTTCAGAGGAAGAATATGCAGATTGTATGATGGAGGTAGAGTTGGTTTGAAAGTGTAAGGCTGAAAGGCGGTTGGGGGTTCAGAAAGACATCGAGAATGATGTCAGTGTGGAATTTCCTGTGTATTCAGCATCAGTTTGTCAAGGAATGGTGAGGAGTATAGTTCGGATTATGCTGCAAGCTGGTCGCATTGTACATCTCCCTTCAGAATGGAGGTGATCACTGAATTCAGCATTGTGTCTAGGGTTAGTGTTAGAATTCGTGAGAGTGGTACTCTCATTTTGACTATTCCTATGGTTTGGGCTTTTCAAACTATAGTAAGGATGAAGTTTTCTTCAGTATTGGTGTTAGCATTAGTGCATAGTGCATATACCCTGACATAGGGCTTCATGCGTCAGGGAGATTGTGGGCTCAGGAGCAAGCCTGGGAGTTTTGACTCTGGGGGAGTCACACACTTCTGTACTTCACTGCCAAATGTATGGTAATAGCCACGATTCATTATCTTGATCAACAGGTTTTGAAATATCTGATGTTTTAGCCCTCAGGTACGGGAAGGCTCTTGCCCTTGGGTTAGGCTGCCATTCAGAATTCAGAGAACCAAAAGTCCAAGTGTTATTTTGGTGATTCCTGTGCATTAGTCGTGCATCGTTTTGTCAATGGCACGGTTCAGAAGAAGAACATGCAGAGGGTATGATGGAGGTAGAGTGGGTTTGAGAGTGTAAGGTTGAAAGGTGGCTTAGGGATCAGATTGAGATCGAGAATGGTCCTCACTGTGGATTTTCTTGCGTTTTCAGCCACACTTTGCAAAGGAATGGTGAGAAGTATAGCTCGGATTAGGCAGCGATCTAGCGGGGTTGTACATCTCTCTTCAGAATGGAGTAATTTGATGAAGTCAGCATTTGTTCTAGGGTTAGGGTTTGGATTCATGAGAGTGGTACTTTCACTTTGAGAATTCCTGTGGATTGGGCTTTCCAAACTATAGTGAGAATGAAGGGTACTGTCAGGATTGGAATTAGTATTAGTGTCTTGTGCATATACCCTTACATAGAGCTTCATGCGTAAGGGAGATTCTGGGCTAAGGCAAAGACTGTGAGTTTTGACTCTGGGAGAGTGACACACTTCGATATTTCACTGGCAAATGTATGGTAATAGCCATGAATCTCTTTCTTGATCAACAGGTTTTGAAATGTCCGATATGTTATGCCACAGGTAACTACAGGCTCTTTCCCTTGGTTAGGCTGCCAGTTAGAATTCAGAAAACCACAAGTCCAAGTGTTGTTTTGGCGATTCCTCTGCATTAGTCATGCATTGTCTTGTCAATGTCATCGTTCAGAAGAAGAATATGCAGAGGGTATGATGGAGGTAGAGTGGGGTTGAGAGTGTGTGGTTGAAGTCGGGATAGAATTCAGATTGAGATGGAGACTAATGTCACTGTGGAGTTTTTCGTGTATTTAGCAACAGTTTGCCAAATAATGGTGAGCAATATAGCTCGCATTATGCCGCGAGCTAGTGGGGTTGTACCTCTCCCTCCAGAATGGAGGCATTCGCTGAATTCAACATTGTGGCTAGGGTTAGGGTTTGGATTCGTGCGAGTGGTACTGTCATTATGAGTATTCCTGTGGAATGGGCTTTCCAAACTGTAGTGAGGATGAAGGGTACTGTGAGGATTGGAGATAGCATTAGTGCGTTGTGCACATACACTGAGATAGGGCTTCATGCATCAGGGAGATTGTGGGCTCTGGCCAAAGCCTGGGAGTTTTGACTCTGGGGGAGTGACACATTTCGGTATTTCACTACCAAATATATGGTAGTAGCCACGATTCTCTTTCTTGATCTACTGGTTTTGTAATGTGTTAGGTCTCATGTACCTGCTGGCTCATGGCCTTGGTTTAGGCTGAGAGTCAGAATTAAGGAAACCACAAGTCCAAGTGATGTTTTGGCGATTACTGTACATTCGTCATGCAGTTGTCTTGTCAGTGGCATGTTTCGGAGGAAGAATATGCAGAGTGTATAATGTAGGTACAGTGGGTTTGAGAGTGTAAGGCTGAAAGGCGGGGTTGGGTCCAGATTGAGATCTAGAATGGTGTCAGTGTGGAATTTCTTGTATATTCAGCATCAGTTTGCCAAGGAATGGGGAGGAGTATAGTTCAGATTATGCTGTGAGCAGGTGGCGTTGTACATCTCCGTCCAGAATGGAGGCGTTCCCTGAATTCAGCATTGTGTCTAGGGTTAGTGTTAGGATTCGTGAGAGTGGTACTCTCATTTTGACTATGGTTTGGGCTTTCCAAATTATAGTGAGGATGAAGATTTCTGTCAGTACTGGTGTTAGCATTAGTGCACTGTGCATATACCATGATATAGGGCTTCCGGCGTCAGCAAGATTGTGGGCTCAGGATCAAGACTGGGAGTTTTGACTCCAGGGCAGTGACACACTTCTGTATGTCACTGCAAAATGTATGGTATTAGGGATAATTCTCTATCTTGACCAACAGGTTTTGAAAAACCCGATGTGTTAGCCCTCAGGTACGTGAAGGCTCTTGCCTTGGCTTAGACTGCCATAGAGAATTCAAAGAACCAAATTCCAATTGTTGTTTGGGCGATTCCTGTGCAATAGTCATGCATTGCCTTGTCAGTACATTGGTTCAGAAGAAGATCATGCAGAGGGTATGAGTGAGGTAGAGGGGGCTTGAGAGTGTATGGTGAAAAGGCGGGTTAGGGTTCAGATTGAGATCGAGAATGGTGTCACTGTGGATTTTCTTACATATTCAGCAACAGTGTGCAAAGAATTGGTGAGAAGTATAGCTCGGATTGGCTGAGATCTAGTGGGGCTGTACATCTCTCTCCAGAATGGAGTCATTTGATGAAGTCAGCATTTGGTCTAGGGTTAGGATTTGGATTCGTGAGAGTGGTACTGTCATTTTGAGTATTCCTGTGGATTGGGCTTTCCAAACTATAGTGAGGATGAAGGGTACTGACAGCATTGGTGTTAGCATTAGTGCATTGTGCATATACCCTGACATAGGGCTTCATGGGTCAGGAGATTGCGGGCTCAGGCCAAAGCCTGGGAGTTTTGACTCTGAGGGAGTGACACACTTCGGTATTTCACTGCCAAATGTATGGTAATAGCCACGATTCTCTTTCATGATCTACAGGTTTTTAAATGTCTGATGTGCTAGGCCTCATGTACCTGCAGGCTCGTGGCCTTGGTTTAGGCTGCCAGTCAGAATTCAGAAAACCACAAGTCCAACTGTTGTTTTGGCGTTTCCTGTACGTTTATCATGCAGTTGCCTTGTCAGGGGCACGGTTAGGAGGAAGAATATACAGAGTGTATGATGGAGGTAGAGTGGGGTTGAGAGTGTTTGGTTGAAAGGCGTGTTGGAATTCAGAATGAGATGGAGACTGATGTCACTGTGGAGATTCTTGTGTATTTAGCAAGAGTTTGCCAAGTAATGGTGAGCAGTATAGCTCGCATTATGCTGTGAGCTAGTAGGGTTGTACCTCTCCCTCCAGAATGGAGGCATTTGCTGAATTCAGCATTGTGGCTATGGTTAGGGTTTGGATTCGTGCGAGTGGTACTGTCATTATGA